>JAQJVL010000215.1:960227-1061797 GCA_035578905.1 Stictocephala bisonia | reverse complement strand
TATGGTCCAGTGGTTCCTGTCTAAAAATCAGTGCAGTGTATGTCAAAAGATAGATACCCAAACATAAAATGTACTCTGTTTGTCAATCTCTCTTCTGTCTAACAGTTAATGTTATTAACGTTAACAAATATGTTATATGGTATATTTTTAAATATGTTGCGCAGATTTTTTTGTTTAAAGATAAGATAATAAATAAAATTATTTATTTTCTCAATTTCTTAATACTCTCGTTCTATTACTACACATTAATTCATAGATGTACCATTAACATAATAATAAAAATATCTGTCCCTTAATATGATTATGACAATTAAATACATGTAATTAAGCGCAAATTATTAAGATTAAAGTGACAGTTAATAAAAACAACATAAGGATTGAAATTATTGAATCAAAATAGAGATTTAGAATAAAACTCTATTTTATAACTGCAAAAACCTTATGTCCTTTATGTTATTGCTTGCATGGAAAGAAAGTCAAAATCATAGAAAAAGAAGAAATAAGGCATTTCTGAGTATCTTGAAAAATTATTTGAACAGAGGACACTATTTATACATAATTACTACAGCAGATTTAGAAGTCCGCTTATTCACTTTTTAAACATTAATAAAATCATTTACTATTGATACAAACAGCCATACTAAGGCAATGCATTTTATGTAGCGTGCAGACTGTACTGCTACTAACAATGAACAGTCATGACACGCGGCTGCACGACTGTTTGACGTACTATTAGCTCAGCTATTAGTCACTTTAGCGTGAGCTGGAGAGAGAGGGGAGACCACTGGCGCTACCTATGAACACAGAACAAGAACTAATTCCACAGAACAGGAAAACCCGCATCATAGTCTTCTTATTACTATAGTCAATGATAAAATATAATGTAAAATATATAAATGATAATGATAAACTTTATAAAATATAAAACACTTTTTCATATAATGGATAACCATTGACACATGTTCAAATGCAAATGAAACTTGATGTATATTGGCATGTCAACATTATACATTTATTTTACATCTTCACCTATATAAAAACTCACAAATATAAAAAAATGTATGTATCTCTTGTAATAACAACAATATCTCTAGGTCTATATTCTAATTATTTTTAAATTTATTATTGATTTTTAAAATTATTTGATAAAGATTTTATAATCAATAGAAACTTCGGCAGTGGGACCATGGTATATTTAAAAACCCAATAAAATTTCTAAATTATGACAGGTCCATAAATAAAACTGTGAATCTTAACTGTTTGTTAACTTAAAAGCTACACAAATTTCTTTCTATAAAGGTATAACTTAGTTTTTTGATTATATTGTCCACAAATTAAATTCTACAATGGTTAAGCTATTTATTAAATATCAAACTAAAGTAATTTCTGAAAACGGCTGATTACAAAATAAATATAAGACATCCAAAAATGTGGAAAGGTCCCTCGGAGAAAATTTTCATTGCTAAAAAGCTACAAATTTATATCTTAACTGATCTTGAAATCACATCAATGCTGAGTAGGTACTAAACCAATTAACAATACCAACTAATAAAATACAAAAATTGGAGTAATGTGATTCATCAGTTTGAAGTATATACAGAGAGAACTGCGACATCATATTCTTCATTCCTATGATCGTAATTACAATACTTAATGATAAAATTATATTTCTCAGACAAATAGATCAAAATCTTTACTTTTTACAGAATTTTGTAAATGCTGTATAGTTCATTAATTATTCAATAATATACAATGGAATAAAAACCCTTAAAAGTAAATATTATATAAACACTATAGCTGGCCCTTCAAAATATTTGTCTAACATGTAGAAAGGATGAGGACAAAAGTAAACTTTGGATTTTCTGAAACACTCATCCACTTCAAATTTTATTAGTTGGAGAGGTGATTAGTCTAGCACTGTTAAACTGTAAATGTTTCTAAAAAATGCAGTTTATTGAGGAGGTAAATAAGTCATTGTTCCGGATGAAGATTTATATTCATGTTTTGGGAGATCAGTTATAAAATTGTAGAAGTTTTTATTGACATAAAGAGGACACGATGGATGTCAAGAGTACACTGTTCGTCTGTATGTGTGGGTGGATGAACCAACACCATCACAGCGTCACATCACCCGCACTCTAACCTGTCATTAAAGTATTTTAGTTAGCTAGGAACAATTTTCATTTTTTTGACTCACTATGTCTGCCTTTAAAACTTAGTTTACTATAACACCAAGTTGGGTGTGACTTTTTAACCATTCACACTTGCCTAAGGTACTTGATGGGTAGGTAAAATTAAATTGGACATAAAATAATGAATGTAAAAGTAGTTAAATTTGTGTTCTTTGAAGAGTTGTTGAAAAGATAATCATTTTTTTAATCATGGATCTTAATGCCTTATTTTGCAGGGATACTCACCTACGCAGGCCTCGTGTAGTAGTTAATATTAGTATTGCCACTTTTAGACTTAGTAAAACTAGTTATCTACATCTTGTATAAATGTTATTACCCATATTCGAAATGGTTTTGTACAACTGAAGGATTTGCTTTTCATTGACACGTGTATGTAGATGATAAACGATAATGTGCATAGTGACGAATCTAAACACCAATTCACTAAGTCCACTCTTGACAGAGCAACACCATTTAGATAATAATCATTTTTAGTGAAAATCTTAGATCTAGTAAAAGTCATAACATTACATTTTAATACATTAAAGTTCATTTTGTTGATTTCACTCCATTTATATACACTATCAAGATCTGCCTGCAGTCCAATAGCATCATTCTGATTATATATTTGTTGAAACAGTTTTAAGTCGTCCGCAAAAAGTAAAGCTTTTACAGAATGCACATTCTCACACAAATCATTTATCATAATTGTAAATAAACAAGGTCCCAAATTTGAGCCCTGAGGTACACCTGATTGCACTATAAAAGTTGACGGCTTTTGCCCTTTGTAATATATGAACTGTTTCCTATTAACCAAATAAGATGTAAACAAGTGAATTAGACTATCAGACAAACCATAATAATGTAATTTTTTTAACAAAATCAGATGATCCACCCTATCAAAAGCCTTGGCCAGGTCGAGAAATATGGCGTCTGTCTGGGTCATTGAGTCCAAACCAGATGATATATAGTTAGTAAAAGACAACAAATTCGTGTTAACTGATCTACCCGGAATGAAACCGTGTTGACTGGATGAAAGGTATTTACTGAAGTGATGAAATAAAAATTTGTGTATAATTGACTCATAAATCTTAGCTGGTACTGATAAAATAGCAACAGGCCTGTAATTAACGACTTGAGATTCTTTACCAGATTTGAAAATAGGTGTTACTTTTGTAACTTTCCATCTTTCAGGAAAAATACCGGTTTTTAAACTTAAATTAAACATAAAAGTAAGGGGTTCAATTAAAAAATCTGCGCATCCTTTAAATAGGTATTGTGGCAAAAAATCTGGCCCTGTGGTACATGTTGATTTGAGCTTTTTTATTGCAAGACACACGTCCACCCGTGTAACCTGGGTCAGGGACAGGCAAGACACGCCCGGCAACGAGGGTTCTACTAACACCTTACTTGCAAGAGGTTCCTCAGTATAATTACTATAAACTGAACTAAAGTATTGTTCAAAGGCACTAGCAATATCACTACCACTGTTTAATTGCATCCCATTGTACTCCATTATTAACATATTATTCTTAACTGTTTTTTTACTTTTTACAAATTGCCAAAACTTATTAGAGTTAGATTGAATTTTGTCCTCAATGTCATGTATGTAATTAGAGTATGAAGCTTTAATATCTTTTTTCACCCGTGATCTAACGTGTTTAAAACTGTCAATGTCTTCTTGTTTATTATACCTCTTAATTTTTTTCCGTAACTTTTCTTTCAATTTTATATTTGATATTATTGTTTTTGTAAACCAAAAGGGATACTTGCATGGTTTTGAATTCTTTTTTAAGCAAGTTTTGTTAAGAACTATGTATATTTTATCATAAAAAATATCAAGAGCCTTATTTACATCTGTAACTGAGTATAATTCATCCCAATTAATTTTAGCTATATGGTGATAAAGTTGTAGGAAGTCTGTTTTATGAAAACTATAGCCACCTTCCGCACTTGCCCCTGACCTACAAGATAAAGGAGTAGCGATAGCAAACCCCACCTCCAATGCCGGATGATAAGGATCCTCCCCCACTAATGGGTCTTGACAGCGTGTGACATTAGTGCTATCAATATTTGTAATAACTAGATCTAAGGTTTTATCTTGATAGTTACAAATATTATTTCTTAACATTAAGTTTTGTTCATTCAAAAAAGTAAGCAATGATTTGCATAAATTATCACCCATTGATAGATCATAAAACATTCCGTATATTTGTAAATTAAAATCACCTAAAATGATAATATTACAATTAACAGTTAAATGTATTTGGTAAGCTGTCAAAGAATGTCTGATATGTGGCAAAGTGTGACCTTGGACGAATGTAAACAACGCATATGTATAATGACCCACCTTTACTGTTTGGTATTTTTACCCACACACATTCAATTCCTCCCGTGTTTATATCTAGTTTTTCTAGTCGGGTGCAAACGATGTCACTTGCCACCGCCAACAACACCCCACCACCAATCGACAACCCTGATGCTTCCAGCGTTCGATCATTTCGAAATACATTATATGATTCCGGAAATAACTCCGATGTATTTATACTTGAATTCAGAAAAGTTTCAGTCAATGCTAATATTTTATAATTATCTGCTAATATATTACTAAAAAATAAATTGGTTTTTGTTCTCAAGCCCCTTACATTTTGATAATAAATATTATACATGAAACATTTCAATTTTGTTACAATTAACTAAGCAAATAAACGGCATAAACACTAGTAGACAGCTTAGAAATGAAAAACTAGAGTCATTAGATATATAATTTGCGTACGATGCGTACTTCATTTGAAAATAAATATTAAAATAAATTATGGCAAGCATATAATCATCGATAGACCTAAATTATACAATAAATACTGGGGAAATGGTTCCCTCGGAGAAAAATTCTATCATGCCAAAAAGCTACAAATGTTATATCTTAACTGATCTCTGAAATACAACATCAAATGCTGAGTTTAGGTAAAACCAATTAAAATAACACACTAATAAAATACAAAGAATGGAGATAATGTGATTCATCAGTTTGAAGATATATACAGAGAGAACTGCGATCATCATATTCTTCATTTATGAACACGTAATTACAAATACTAATTGATAAAATTATATTTCTCAGACAAATCAGATCAAAAATTCCTTTACTTTTTACAGAATTTTGTACACTGTGTAATAGTATCATTAATTATTCATTAATATACAATGGAATAAAAAAACCCTTAAAAGAAAATATTATTATAAACCACTAAAGCTGGCCCTTCAAATATTTGTCTACACTGTAGAAGGCATGAGACAAAAGGTAAGCTTTGGATTTTCTAGAAAACCTACTCACTCCACTTCCACATTTTATTGAGTTGGCAGAGCGTTGATTAGTCTAGCACTGTTAAACTGTAAATGTTTCTAAAAAAATGCAGTTTATTGAGGAGGTAAACTAAGGTCATTGTTCGGATGAAGATTATATTCATGTTTTGGGAGATCAGTTATAAAATTGTAGATATTTTTATTGACATAAAAGAGGACACGATGGATGTCAAGAGTACCACTGTTCGTGTATGTGTGGGTGGATGAACCAACACCATCACAGGTCAACATCACCCCGCACTCTAAACCATGTCATTAAAGTATTATTAAGTTAGCGTAGGAACAATTTTCATTTATTTTTGACGTTCACTATGTCTGCCTTTAAAAACTTAGTTTTACTATACACACCAAGTTGGGGTGTGTTTTTTAACCATTCACACTTGCCTAAGTTTCTTGATGGGTAGGTAAAATTAATTGGACAAAATACATGGAAAGGTGAGTAAATTGTGTTCTTTGAAGAGTTGTCTGGAAAAGATAATCATTTTTTTAATCATGGATCTTAATGCCTTTTTTATGCAGGGATACTCACTACGCGGCCCTCGTGTAGTGATTAATATTATGTAATATGCCACTTTATGACTTAGCTAAAGACTAGTTTATCTACAATCTATGATAAATGTTATTACCATATTCGAAATGAGTTTTGTACAACTTTGAAGGATTTGCTTTTTCATTGACACGTCGTATGAGACGAATAAAAGATAAAGGGGTCGCAATATGTTTGACGATAGTTCTGAAACATACCATTAACTAAGATTAAACATTAATTATTGTAAAACAAAACTACAATCTTAAAATTTAACGAAATCTAAAACTACAGGTACAATTTATTTTATTTTAAATGTTCATGGTAACAGCTGTTAAATTATCCATTATACACATATATATATATACAGGGTGTCTCTGAACTCTCTGATTTCAGTTATAATATGTTGTTCCTAGTTCATATGGGATACTAAATATCATATTTAAACTGTCCAAAACTCCTTGTCTATCCGTACAGCCGCCATTTTGTTTTTTTTACTATTTAATTTTTATCTCAAGAACTGTACGTTGTATTGAGCTGAAACTTTGCACTGCTCTTTATTGCATAAAGAAGTATTTACAAAAAAATACTGTTTTTCTCTCTTTAACATTTTCAAAATGGCGGCCATGTAAAATTTTTAACCTTAAATAAGTCAAAAACCAAAAAATACTAAAAAAATTATACAGAACAATCTTTTTTAGAGGATTTAATTATAAAATTAAAAATAGTACTTTCTTAAAAATCGCATGAAAAATAACAAAGAAAACTTAAATTTTGTAATACTATGTACAGTACTCTGTGCCGAGTCCAGATGTTGTACGAGTATTACAATAACAGGAAAACGCTGATAATAAAATATCTGTACAACAAATTTAGTTACCAAGAGCAATAAAAAACTTACAAACTACTTCTACATTACAATAATTGCTCAACATGTCCTCCTCCATTTTCATTACACAATGTGAAACGTTGCGTTAGTGATCTTCGCACCTGTGCAAATTCATTGTTCTCCTGTATTACAGCTGCGGCTTCTACAATTCTACCTGCCAAATCCATTGCGTTTTCAACAGGTGTTGAATAAACTAACTCTTTCATTCTTCCCCAAAAATAAAAATCCAGTGGTGTCAAGTCGGGTGACCTTGGAGGCTACGATATTGGTCCCCCTCTTCCAATCCATTGTTGGCCACACGTCGCATTTAGATGGTTACGTACAATTTCCCCAAAGTGAGCAGGTGCACCATCGTGCTGAAACCACATGTTAATTCTTTGTTCCAAAGTAATATTTTCCAACAGGTTAGGGAGTATATCTCTTAAAAATACAAGATATGTAGCTGCAGTCAATCTTTGAGGGAAAATATAAGGGCCTACAATATTGTCCCCTAGAATACCTGCCCAAACATTTATTGAAAACCGACGTTGAAATCCTCTGAAAGCGACTTCCTTCGGATTTTCTTGGGCCCAACATGGCTGTTCCTGGAGTTAAACATTCCTTCTTGGTTGAAGGAACATTCATCAGTAAAAAGTACATTTTTCAGAAAGTTTGGGTTATCTGTTACCTTATGGATGAACCAGCGACAACACTCTTCACGTAGTGGGTAGTCTCTAGGTTCAAGTGCTTGTACTCTTTGTAAGTGAAATGGATACAGCTGTTGTTCTTTAAGTACCCGCCAGACAGTATCTTTGCTTGCGTTTAACATTTTACCTATTGATCGTGTACTTGTACAGGGATTTTCCTCAAACCTTTGAATTACATTTTCCTCAAACTCAATAGAACGTATTATTCTTTCTCTACCAGTGTCAGCCATATTTACATCAAACTTTCCAGTTTCACGCAGCCTGTTGTGTACTGCATAAAAAGTATTCGCACTCGGCAATTGTCTATTTGGGAAACGTTCAGCATACAATATTCTTGCTTCGTATCTATTTCCAAAAGCAGCACCGTAGAAAAAATGCATATCACAATATTCTTCATTATTGTAATTAGCCATCAAAATCAATTTGGCACACAGTTAAACTTACAAATAAAAATTTTAGCAGAAAGTTAAAGTTACAAATAATAATATTAGCACACAGTTAAAATTTACGAATAACAATATTGGTACTTCTGGTGATAGGTTATGTAAGAACATTCTAATATGTAATGTTACACTAAAATTTAAATCGTATGATTAATACAACAATGAAATTTGGGTTTGTAACATTTGGTTAATCAGCTGTTATAAGCTATTTCCTGTTTCCTGTTATTGTAATACAACATCTGGACTCGGCACAGAGTACTGTACATAGTATTACAAAATTTAAGTTTTCTTTGTTATTTTTTATGCGATTTTTAAAAAAGTACTATTTTTAATTTTATATATAAATCCTCTAAAAAAGATTGTTCAGTATAATTTTTTTTAGTATTTTTTAGTTTTTGACTTATTTAAGGTTAAAAATTTTACATGGCCGCCATTTTGAAAATGTTAAAGAGAGAAAAACAGTATTTCTTTCGTAAATACTTCTTTATGCAATAAAGAGCAGTGCAAAGTTTCAGCTCAATACAACGTATAGTTCTTGAGATAAAAATTAATTAGTAAAAAAAACAAAATGGCGGCTGTACGGATAGACAAGGAGTTTTGGACAGTTTAAATGTGATATTTAGTATCCCATATGAACTAGGAACAACATATTATAGCTGAAATCAGAGAGTTCAGAGACACCCTGTATATATATATATATATATATATATACAGGGTGTCCCAAAAGTCGCCGTCCAAACTTCACAGGCTTGTTATATGGATCATTTCCAACAAAACATGTCCTTTATGTATCTATTGTATTGTTAATAGTTACCGAGCTATTGACTTTTTAAATATTTTTTAAAATATGCGTATTGTAACAGAAAAAAATAATTTTTATTCAAGAAATAATTCACGCAGGGTCTTAAAACTTTTACAATATAATTTTAATAAGTATATTTGCATAGTTATACAGTTTTAAGGCATTTCGGGATGTTAAAAACATAAATTATTAGTGTTTAAACTTTATTTTTTTAATTTAAAATAAAGTTACTACAACATTCAAACGGTGACTGCAAATGTATTTTTACCCTAAGCTAATGCCCAAATATCTTAAAAACTTTCCTAATTAATGCAGAATTTAAAAATACTAACACATTAACTAATTCGTTAGCTTCTTTTGAGAATTGGTGTATTTTTCAAAATAAGTACACGCTTTTTGCGGGCTGGCCACTTGTCCAACCTCGCGTTGCGGTGCTTCTTCGCGGAAGTTTTACGCATGGACAAAGCTTACAAGTCATTTCAAAAAGGCTAGAGCAATAATGTAACTGCTACTGAAACACACATTTTGTGCTGGTATTATAATTTTAATAAGTAAATAATTGTTAAACCCTTTACATTGATTTATTAAACTTGTTTAGTCTCCTGCAGTACATTACAAATAATCCCACTAATATCAGGGCCTACAAACAAAATCAGCTGTTAATAACACACAAAATAAATCAGCTGTTGCTGTTGGAGTAGATGTCTTACTGTTGACCAGATGGGTATTAATAAACATTGAATATTTGATATCAGTGCAATGTTGAAAATTGTCATTAACAGTCTTTTGTGTGTTGTTTGCTGAAATAATCAATTTTTTTGTTTCACGTTTGTTTTTTAAGTGTTTCAGTTTGTATTATGACATGTCTGACACTGTTAGGGTATTCACCTATGAGGAATATTTTTCAAAGACGTGCATTTTTGTATGGTCTTTGTAACGGAAATGCCCGTGCTGTTGCAAGGGAATATAAAGTTAGGTATCTTAACAGAGAACGATTCCCTGATCATATAGTATTTGTGTACCTGCATAGGTCTTATCAGGAGTTTAAGATTCCCGGACATTCTGAGAGGTTAGGCAGAACATTTATTAACAATAATTATGATGAAATAATTGTAAATATGATAGAAGAAGATCCAACTACAAGTGTCCACCGTTTATCCAGATGAATTGCCATACCAAGTTCATCAGTTCACCGGAGCCTTAAAAGTTATCAGTTATATCCTTATCATATGCAGCGAGTTCAATCTCATCTACCCACAGATCATGCTAGAAGAGCGCTCTTTTGAAGAGAGATGCTTAGAAGAAATTAAGTTCATGCTGGGGTTTTCAATAACATTTTGTGGACTGACGAAAGTTTTGTCAAAAGAACAAGAATTTACAATGATCACAACACACATTATTGGTCATATGAAAACCCTAAAGTAATGAAAAATGATCACTTTCAGCACTAGTTTGGTATAAACATGAGTGCTCGTATCGTTAAAGGCAAATTAGTTGGGCCATTTGAGTTGCCATGTAGCGAATTATTCTAACTTTCTGCACAATAACCTTATAGAAATCCTTGAAGATGTTACATTTGGCATATATGAAAATATTTGATTTCAATTTGATGACACTCCAGCCCATTATTCTCATGAAGTTAGGCTCTATCTAAATGCCGAATTCCAAAATTGCTGGATTGGAAGACGAGGAACCATAGAATGGCCACCCAAATCACCTGATCGAAACTCCAAGGATCTATTTTTGTGGAGATACTACAAGGAATTGGTGATTTCTTCTGATTCCCATTCACAAGATGAACTAAGACAATGAATAACATTTACCAACACAATTAAGAATAATGAACAATCCTTTTATTCTCTAACTAGAAATTGTCGTCGTCGTCAGCTTTGTATCAGGGAAGAAGTTCGGAATTTTGAACTGTTATTGTAATAGGTATATTTAAAAAAATTATACTGTAATTTATCTAATCTATTTCCTTATTGCTTTGTTTGCTTCTAACAATTAATTTTACTTAAAAATTCATCAACTTTAATGTTACTATATTACACTAAATATTTAACAATTATTTACTTAATAAAATTATAATACCAGCACAAAATGTGTGTTTCAATAGCAGTTACATTATTGCTCTAGCCTTTTTGAAATGACTTGTTAGCTTTGTCTATGCGTAAATCTTCTGCAAAGAAGCGCCGCAACGCGAGGGTGGATAAGTGGCCAGCCCGCAAAAAAGTGTACTTATTTTGAAAAATACACCAATTCTCAAAAGAAGCTAACGAATTCGTTAATGTGTTAGTATTTTAAAATTTTGCATTAATTAAGGAAGTTTTAAAGATATTTGGGCATTATCTTAGGGTAAAAATACATTTGCAGTCACCGTTTGAATGTAGTAGTAACTTTATTTTAAGTTAAAAAAATAAAGTTTAAACACTAATAATTTATGTTTTTAACATCCCGAAATGCCTTAAAACTGTATAACTATGCAAATATACTTATTAAAATTATATTGTAAAAGTTTTAAGACCCTGCGTGAATTATTTCTTGAATAAAAATTATTTTTTTCTGTTGCAATACGAATATTTTAAAAAATATTTAAAAAGTCAATAGCTCGGTAACTATTAACAATACAATAGATACATAAAGGACATGTTTTTTTGGAAATGATCCATATAACAAGCCTGTGAAGTTTGGACGTCGACTTTTGGGACACCCTGTATATATATGTAGATTTTTTTAATTTTAAGTATTTATGTAACCTTACTTTTAAATTAGTTTAAAGTATAAACAACAAATGATGATCTTAATCAATTTTTTGTTTCTTCAATTTTCATCAATTGCAATCCAAATAAGGTTTTTTTATATATATAAACTTTACGAAGGGTTTTCTTTTCATTAATGTTTTTTTTTTAAAGAATTCCGATTGAGATACGTAAATGCTATAGCAAGCTATGTTTGATCAACAATGGAATCCTCATAACTATCGTTGTAAACAGTAAAATAAATATATGTTTCCTTCCTCTAGAAATTTTTACACAAAGTTGTAAAAACGTTAATTTTCCTTAACCCTACGTTAGTGTGGCGCGGTCTGAGAGACCAATTAGTACTTCTAAGAAGAAAATATTGCAGCCGGGTAAGAATACGCCCTTCCCCTTCCCAGTACCTTCCTCTAGGGGGAGCCTTTGCATGACCTTGAAGTGGCATTATTTTTTAACGACTGCAACTGTGCACAACTTCCGTTTCGGTCCCTGACACCCAACCACACTAAACACGTTATGGTTTCAATCCTACAGAGTAAAGAAGGTTCTTAATCACAAAAAAGTTTATAAAACCATGAAAAACAATGAAAATGCATTAAACATTGTATGTTTATTCTAAAAATACTAATGTATTTATAAACATTTTGATATAAACAATTTTAATAGGGTTTTTAGATTTTCGGTCTCTGACACCCACCACACTAATAATGTTACTATTACTCACCACACTAACCTAGGGTATGTTTCTTAATCACAAAAAAAGTTTATAAAACCATGTAAAACAATGAAAATGCATTAAACATTGTATGTTTATTCTAAATTTTGATATAAACAATTTTAATAGGGTTTTTAGATTTTTGGTCTCTGAGACCCACCACACTAATAATGTTACTATTTTTCACCACACTAACCTAGGGTTAAAGATTTAACTTTAAAGATTTCTAGCACCATGTGAAATATTTTTAAACGTACAATGAATATATATATATATATATATATATATATATATATATATATATATATATATATGTGTATTTAACACAAAACATTCATAATAATGAGTGATACATTTTGAATAGGTGCTATGTATGTTCATTAATTACTAAATATTGAGATTAAACATTGATATATTACTGGGTGTCACAAAAAAGTGTCCTGGCTATGCATTTTCATATTCTATTTGTGATTCTAAGGTGAAAATGAAAAATAATATTTTTTCAATTTCCGCTTTGTTTGACAGCTACATACCATTTTTTTTCACAAAACATTTTATATCTTTGTTGTTATATTTACGATTGTTACAAAACTCGGTAAACGGGTTCATGTCAAAAGTTAGTATTTAATAAAAATATATTTCAAAATTATCTTTATTATTTTCAAAATAGTGGCCATTTTATTTTAATTTTAACAAATATCTAAAAAAAACCTGGTTTTGAAAAATGTTACACTCAAAAAACAACCTTCCCCTTCCAATGATACCTCATTTGTAAAAATCGCTTAAGAAATAACTATTTTATCAAGTAACCTTAATTCACATACTGTTCAAATACTGTAAAACTATTGTAGCAGCCATTTAGTTTGCATGTGAATTAAGGTTAGTTGTAAAATAGTTATTTCTTAAGCGATTTTTACAAATGATGTTCTTTGAAAGGGGAAGGTTGATTTAAAACTTTTTGTGTCTAAACATTTTTTTTGTAAAACCAGTTTTTTTAGATATTTGAGAAAATAAAAATAAAAACACCGCCATTTTAAATATAATAAAGGTAATTTTGAAATGTTTTTTATTAAATACTACTTTTTAACATGAGCCCGTTTACCGAGTTTTGTAACAATCATAAAGATAATAACAAAGATATAAACTGTTTCATGAAAAAAACAAAATGTCGTCTAGATGCTAAACAAAGCTGAAATTGAAAAAATATTATTCTTCATTTTTAAATTCGAATCACACAGAATAGAATATGAAAATGCATAGCCAAGACACCTTTTTTGTGAGACCCTGTATAACTAAATCAATTCATAACACAAATAAACAAAATTTAAATATCATAAGAAAAAATTATAAATTAACATATAGGAATTACCTTACATTGTAATAATTTTTTTTCTAACAACAAATGTTCCATGGTGGTTGGAACAAATTTTTAATTTAAATTAGTAATACTTATTTGTAATTTACTATAAACTTTAGCTCCCACAAAAACAGCTCTTTTCTGAGAGTTAAGTCATGATCTGAAATTTTGAATTTAAAATTGTGCCTCATCTCACTCATATGAATGTTAATATTTTAAACTGTCAAATAGATGTAGGTCAGTTTTAACTCATTTCAAAACATAAAAAAATATAGAGACATGGTAAGTCTAACATTTTTTATTTTTAACATAAAAGTTTAAACGAACATTTAATTTGTCCTGAGGGACATACCCCTTTAAGCATTCAGTTCTTATTTTTATACCATTTTCAACTCATCCATACTTATCTGTACACTCAAGGTCAATCTCAGTATTTAAGAACTGCTGGTTTCACAGTTTTATAAATAAATGTATCATCAGTTTTATTAATATGTCTACGAGGTTTGTCCAAAAAGTATCTAACCTTGACTTCTGGCAAGTAATTGAGCTGCTCGGCAGCAACGGCGATATGGTCTCCTTCAAAGTACTCCCCTCCACAAGCTACTACCTTATGCTAACGCTCCTCCCACTTCCGGAAACTCTTCTTAAATTCATTCTTTGGAATGGCTAACAGGTCCTTTGTCGCATTTTGTTTTATTTCTTTAATATCATCAAACCTTTTTCTGGCTTTTGAATTTTTAACTTCGTCAAAAGCCAGAAGTCACAGGTAGCTATGTCAGGGCTGTAGGGAGGCTGTCATAGTTGTATAATATTGTGTTTGACCAAAAAATGCTGAGTTAGGATTCGAGGGATGAGATGGCGCGTGAACCAAACATGAACCAAAACACGGTTTATTTTCAAATTTTTGTGTAAAATATTACAAAATGACAATTTTGGTATTCCTAAATCTTCTTCCAGCTCTCAGACAGTCAATCGATGGTTTTCATTTATTGCTGCATGAAGAAGTTCAAAATTTTCAGCGTTTACAGCCGTTAAAGGCCTGCCAGATTGCTCATCACTCTCCACTGATATGCGGCCATTTTTAAACCACCTAAACCATTCTTTAATTTGTTTATCGCCCATAGATTCTTCACCATAAACTTTTTGAATCATTGCAATCGTCTATGATGCTGATTGGCCAAGTTTTTGGCAAAATTTAACGCAGATGCATTGCTCAACACGTTCAGTCATATTGAAATGTGACGCGCACACATGGCAGTACCATACGAAACAGAGTGCTGTGACTCATTGAGCGGATTCAATGAAGGAGTAGCAGCCTCCAATAACTGGTTTGAGCCGGATGGTCACACCACGGCCGACTACTGATCAGTGGTTGTATACTTTTTGGACAAACGTCATACATCTGCTACATAAACATTACTTTAAAAAATGTAACAGTCGATTGATAGAATTTAAGTGATAAAATTTAACTATTTACCTTGAAAAGAATCATACGTAGCCCACTCTATAAGACTCAATATTCGGAAGCGATGATCAAGGCCATCCCATCGCAAGAGATATCTGTATAAATTCAAAACATGCTTCTTTATGATGCTTCAGTAATCTCTCTTCCAAATCATGCTCAGAACACATTTTCAGTACTTTTAAAAAGTTTTCAATCGATTTAGCGTTCAAATTGTATTTTACTCTAATGGTGACTACTATATTTGTCCAGGATAGTAGGCCGTTTTAGGGCATTGTATTTTTTTTCAATTATAAAAAATATATTTACTGTAGTATTCTATTAGAATAGAATAGAATAGAATAGAATAATTTTTATTGTCATCTTCATAAGTATACATAGAATGGACAAGGTCAAAAACAATGTATAACAAAGATTACTAAACAATTCAGGGTTAATACAAGATAAACTCTGCTAATATTAAATTTTAACACTTAGCAACTTATATACAGTAAAATGTTAACAATTATTATCTACCTCTGAGCTTAAAAATTCATTTATAGAATAAAATAAGAAATTTAGAGATTTGTTTCTTGTATGCTTCCAAATCCAATAATCTCCATGTTTCAGAAAGTTTATTGAATAATTGAATTTGCAAATATTTATGGCTCTTTGCATACTTTCCTAGTCTTATGGTGGGTAGAACTAAATCTTTGGCATGCCTTGTTTGGTAGTTATGGATAACGTCAAAGCTTATAAATTGTGCCGTATTTTCTCTCACATATATTAAATTCTGAAATATGAAAAAACTTGGTACTGTCATTATATTATAATTAGCAAAATAAAACTTGCAACTGTCCCTATATCCTAAACCAAACAAAATCCTTATAGCTCTCTTCTGCCATACAAAAACCCTCTGAGCACCAACACTATTACCCCATAATATATTTGCATACAATAAATGGGCATGAAAAAACCCAAAGCAGGCCATTTTCATTAAATCATTACTGACACAGCTTTTTAATTTTCTCAATAAAAAACAAACCCTTGATAACTTAGCAATAATATTCATAAAGTGTTTTAGTGTATTGTTATGTTCAGAAATATATGTTTACAATTGTTCATATTTTTCATATTAAAAAATGTTGTGAACCTCAAAAAACAAAAAAAATTGTGTATAACAAGGTGGAGGGCATGGTATTTTAAATGTATTTATACTTCTAACGTTATATTTTCGAGATAGCTAAAATGTTTAAAATTTTATTTTGTTTCTGAAAATATAAACTTTTATTGGGATATTTGTGAAATAATTAAAGTTATGTCATGACAAACAAAATTTAGATGTCATAAAAAGGTTAGCTATAAAAAGCATAAAAATAATTTTTGAACTATATATAAAGTGTTGTAGATTTTCACAAAAACATTGGCTAAGAAATTGTAACTAATTAAATTGGGTTGTACTCAAATTTTGTATAACAAATATAAATTTATACATATATTACAAATGTATAAGTTCAAAAAGCAATAAAATTAAATTTATTTATGATATATAATAAAGATACCGTAATGCATTTAAAATTATCCAATTATTTTAGTTTATAAAAATACATAACTGTATAAAAATAAATAAACAAAAATAATGTCCCCTCACATCTCTTGAGTTTTGACATTTTTATGAAAGGCGCAGTTTTGGAGATCTTGTGATGAGTCAGTCTGCGAGTGAGTGGAAGTTAATACGTATACTTAATACTCAGGACCTACATTAATGCTCAGCATAGGTTTTATTTATCCTGGGTGATATAGTATTTCAAGACCTACATTAATGCTCAGCATAAGTTTTATTTATTCTGGGTGATATAGTATTTCAAGCATTTCAGAAACTTCAAAGGAATACAAAACTTACCCAGCCAAAAAAATTGACACACACTGCAACCCCTGTTGCATGAACATTTGTAGCTCATATACTCTCGTCAATAGGAATTCCTTGTCTTCATCACTGGCTTTTTGGTCTTGTTGAATAAACACTGCACCAACAAACCAAAATGGACTAAACAATTTAAAAATGTTATTACTACAGGTAAAGTAGAGCCTTGTTATCTGACATCCCTTTTTAACATACTCATCCCAAAAACATTACTGAAATAAACATTGTCTGAAAATTATATAATATACTAGCCGACAGCCCTTGCTTGGCTACGTGGTGGTTCTCTTCTCTTGCTTACCCTTCCCTCCGTGGTTCCCTCTAAACTATAATATCAATATAAAAGCTCAGCTTGCTGCCATCCTCCAAGATAACAAACTGTTATAGTCTAGAAAACCCTATAAGTCTACTTTCGGGTGATGAAAAGTGAGTAGAAATAAACTTAAACATTTTACTATGAAAAAACTATATTAGCCAAGCTGTTTTGTCATGTTTATGGTTTTTTATATCAGCAGTTTGAAATAAATTAATGCCAGTTATATTCTTATGGAAAAAAAGAAACTTTGAGGGGAATGGAAATTCTACCCCTTAGGAATGGAATTTCGAGAAATCTTTTCTTAGCGTGTCTCTGTGATACAACAGCTAACTTCCATACAAACTTCATCAAAATCTGCTGGGTTGTCAAACATAGAAAATAAACATGTTTATTTATTTACAAAACAGCAGTTAATTTACTAAAACCAACCAAATGTTATCCTACTGGAATAATCTTTTAGGGGCGGTTTCTACCCCTTAGATATATTTTATCAAGATGAAAATACTTCTGTTTTCCTATTTAGCCTAGAACAATCGTTTGTACCAAATTTCAACTCTGTAGGATTACGGGAAGTGGGAGGATTAGTGATTTATTTATTTATTTATTTATTTACATGCTTCAATACAGTCAAAACCAATTACACTGAAGCAGTTCATATAATACATATATTTATGTTTGTGGGTTTTATAACTTATTCACTAAATCACTTCACATTATAAAAAATAACAAAAAATAAGAATACCAAACTGAAATACTATAGATTCAAATATAACTGAAATTTATATGGAACGGAACAATACATGCTTGATGAGGAGGCAAAAAATATAATGACATGCAATTAAATAAAAATAATAACTAATATTAGTATAGACTAGCATTCAGCAACAATAGCAGTAATGAATATTTTAAACAATTAAGAACAATAACAACAATAAATAATAACAGTAATAAATATTTTAAACAATTGACAACCATAACGACAATAAATAATAACAGTAATAAATATTTTAAACAATTGACAACCATAACGACAATAAATAATAACAGTAATAAATATTTTAAACAATTGACAACCATAACGACAGTAAATAATAACAGTAATAAATTTAAATTTACTGTTTTATACAAATGTACAAAATACAAATTTATTAAAGTGATGAGTGAGTGAGGGCCTTCTCTTTTATATATCGAAGATTATTATTGTTATATAGTGACAAAACCTGTAAACTGACGATGTTTTTCCAACCAGTCCACTGTTTTGTGGCTTACTGTACTTGACTTTTTTTTGAACCACTAGAGCAGACTACGTTACTTTTGTCAATATGTCGAGAGTCTTCAAATAATGACATTTATTAGAACAAATTGTGCTATTTTGTTCTCTAATTACTCATGTACTATAATTCAGTAGTTTCCTGTACGTCACACATTAGTTTGTTGTATTAAATTTGAGATCTTTTCCATTAATTCACTACCACTACTTTGTTTGGATTATGTTAGGTTTGGTTAGGTTATGTTAGTTTTGGCTAGGTCATTTTATATTAGGTTTGGTGTGGTTATGTTTTAAGGTTAACCTAAGTTATGGTTATGGTAGTGAATTAATGGAAAATACGCTAAATTTGTAATACTTTACAGAATTTAATACCATGCAGAATTTTAATCGGGTAATGTGTTAGAATAGTTAATTTTTCAAATATATTCACAATAAATGAACTGTTGTTGATAAAAAAACTGAACAGGAGTTATTTTTTATGCAGCACTGTACTATAAATCCTGAGTAAAATTCATTAAACAAAATACGTCCCTAAAATGTGTAATGCTGAAATTGGTCTTTTCAGACCCCCTCCTCTCATGTGTAACAGACATGACTGTGTCACTAATCTCCTCAAAAATTATATGACGCTGTCAGCCTTCCCCCTTTAAATTTCTTTCATCTACTTTCATGCATATTTTGATTTATGATAGTCATTGTTTAGACTGTTCTGTTTGTTTTCTTATAGGGGGAAAGAATATAATACTAACTTTACGATCTTTTTAAAAAAAATCCTGTATTTTGGGGAAAAACTATGAAATTTTTTGAATGAATCTAAACAAATTTTTGAGGTTTAATAGTTATGTAATGCTGCGTAGAACCCCCACCCTCCCCTATAACGGTGTGGGGGTTCTACCAAAAACTCCCTCCCTCCATTGAGGCCTTACGTAATTTAGATCTTTTACTAGCATTCCCTATTATCTAACATTTTTACTTATGTGATGTGTACGTACACAGTCCGTTTACATACAATAAGTGAGTACTTACAGTAGTTGAAACTTATACTAATAAAGCTTTCAATACCCAAAGTCCTGCTAAGTACAATATTTTGAAACAGTCTATTACAAACTGTTTTAGCGAATATAATCCAAGCTAGAAACAGGTTAACTATCTCAAGCCATAGAGCACATAATGTCTCTATATATAAAATTTAAACCCTCAAATATATATATATATATATATATATATATATATATATATATATATATATATATATATATAAAGAATAACACTTAGCAATCTTTTTTTGGTGTTTTTAATGTTTAAAATCGATTTTGGTCTCGAAAGACCATCATCAGTTGAAAACAGAATAAAAATAGGGTTATAAATATATTTAACTTTAGAATAATTAATTCAACAGCTGACACTATAAAAATTTAAATAAAATTGTAGATGGATAAGTTGTAGATCTTGTTAAATTTTATAATTTTGCATCTTCATAATAGAATCAAACATAATATTTGAGTGAAATTTTATTTGATCGTTGTGTAATAATGATGGGTTTTCTTTTATGTTTTTGTATATGTAATATTTTTCAATAGCATCTAGTTTTTTACTTTTAGGTGCAAAATGGATAATGTCTAAATTTTCTTCAATTGATGAAATATTATGGTTTTCTTGTATTAAATGTTCAGCAAATGTTGATAAATTTTGATGTTTGTTTTTTGGTATATGTTCTTTGAATCTTCTACTAAAACTTCTTCCTGTTTGGCCAATGTAATATTTAGGACAAGTCAAACATTTAATTTTATAAATTCCTGAATTATTGTATTTGTTTTCATTATTTTAGTAGAGTAGTTATGTTGTAGTATATGTTTGATACTGTTCTTTGTTCTATATGTAATTTTATATCCTTGTTTGGAGAAAATGTTATGTAAAGATTTGTTAATATCTCCATGATAGGTCATTTGAATGTAGTTATTTTTTTTTTTATTTTTAGAATTAAGAGTTTTCTTGTTGTGTTTATTAATTAATTTACTTATTAAATTTGGTTGATATCCATTATCGACAGCAATTTGTTTGATAATGTTGATTTCTTCTTGGTAATCTTCTTCTGTAAGAGATGTATTCAGTAGTCTATGAATCATACTGTGGAAGGCTGCTAATTTGTGTGAAGTTGGATGATTGGGTGTATTGTGAATTATTTGATTTGTTGATGTTGGTTTACGATAAATTTTGAATTATTTTATTAAATAAGTTTAATTATAATATATCTTAATGTCCACACAAGTGTGCCTCTGTTCTGGGATCCAATGACCCTTTTTAATAGATGAACTAACTATGTGCTTAGAGTGCCAATGACGTGTTTTACCACATATTTCATATGCTACAATCAATCAAATAGTAGATATCAAACTTTATTCAACACCAATCTACTTGTAAAGATATGTTCTTTCACATAGCACATCTTTATTATATTTACATAAATTTTAAGCACAAGGAGGCACAATAAGAATTGACATAGTTCTAATTAGTGACAACATATCACTGTGTCTGAGTGTTCAGGACCCACCTTCATGACATTATTCATACACAGTAAAAAAGCTGTTTGTCATTAGAACGGAGTTTGCTGTACTAGGTACAGCTTTCAATCAGATATGGTTTTAAAAGATTTACATGATTGACTTTGTTTACTTTACACATGTCCAGAAATGCCAAAATGTAATAAAATTATTCTTTAAAAATTAAAAAAAGAGAAAGTAGAGTACTAGATAAATATTATGCTCATTAAATACAAACTTAAGAAATAATACAGACTTACAGGCTTAGAAATAATAAGGAAAAAAAGAATATAATGAATACATATTCACATGAGAGAATGAAGGTTTAAAATTCTATGGGCATACCAGGAGAATAGAACCTACAGGCTTAAAAAATCAAAGTGAATATTTTTAAGAAAACAGAAACAATCAAATGGATTAGTGCATGAAAAAAGAACTTGTCAGAGTGACAGGAAAGATTACCAAACCAGTCTAGTTTAGTGAATGAAACAGAACTCGTTCTAAAGAATGAACCAACTATGGGGATAAATATAGAACAATTCATATTTATGTGTTGGCTTGATTGGGACCGTATGTGAATAATGATTGCAAATAAGTTCCTAATAGAAGTGGAATGGTGCAAATACTCTAAATAAAATTTAGGAAAAGTAAATGATCAGTCAGTCATGTGATTGCAGTCTAAATTCAAACTATGGAGCACAGTTAATAAGTGTCCATTGTGTTATTGGGGATTAGCTGGTCTTCATTCCGTTGGAGAAGCAGGTGTTGAATAGTTACAAAACCTGGATTTAGCTCTGTGACGAGAGATTAATATTTAATTACTAAGACACAAGTATTTCGTACTTTGAATTTTACTTTATTTAGATATTATTTATTGGTCTGATTTTTAATTTTTGTTCCTCTTCCTTTAGTTAAACTGGCTCTGAAAGCCATACGATATATATATTACCTAACAAAAAAAATTTAGGGAAAGATTAGTGGTAGAATATGGGAATTAAAGTATAAATTAACTGGAATAATACAACAAACAATGAAACTACAAGTTCTATTCAGTTGTTGAGAGATTAAACAAGAGCATAGATAAAGAAAGCATGTCGGTTGCCATAGCTTCAGGCTGTTGCTCAATGTACCGCATTGCGTTGTCTAGCGCTGCTAAGCCTTCAGTATGACTCAACACTGGTACAGTCTCTGTAGGAATATATTTGTCGCTACTGCCTTCAGCCGATTCATTCATCATTTCGCCTATCGAGCTATCGGTCACTTCAAACTGGTCATCACTATTCAACCACTCTAAAACATCATTATCATTCGAAAGTTCACAACCGGAAAGCTTTTTTATCATGTTTGCTAATGGCAAGTTATCTTCATCAATGGAGTTTTGGTCGTCATCCCCTTTTAAAATTTTGTTCCCAGGATTCTGCGAGCCAATAAACTACATCTTTCATTGTTGTCTTTTTAAGAAATTCATTAACAGTTCCTTCACCTTCTGTGTCTTATAATAGGGTCTGCAGCAAACGACGGTGGTATTTCTTCTTTAAACACTCCAATACCACAGTACGTGAATGGGTTTGTGGGTCAATACTACTGTACGTGTATGGGTGGGCGGGAGGGTCAATACTACTGCACGTGTATGGGTGGGTCAATACCACTGTACATGTAAGCTGATCGTGCAATGAAACTGATCGTGGTAGCTTGCAAAGTTCATTCCCAACGTGAATTCGTCTTCAAACTGTGTTTGGATAACATAAAACACGGTGACTGGCCACGGCAGAGTAGCAATTTAAACAACCTGTATCCATACATCAAGTAAACTTATAAAATTATATTTAATTTAAAATGGATGTGATATTGTTTAAAGAAAGCTGTGTTTGTTTATTTGGTAATACTAGAAAAAATTACAGCATTATCTAAGGTAGGATTGCTCCTTAGGTTGATCCATAGGTTGAAGTAAACTTATCACGTTTGGGGGTAAGAACAACAAATCTTCTTCATTATGGTGCAATCCAGCATTATCAAGAACTAGCAGTGCTTTTGATGGTAAGTTTTTTTACTTAAAAATCTCTTGGTCTCAGGAAAAAAAGTGTCGAAAACCACCTTTTAAAAATATTTTTATCCATCCATGCAGATTTTTGGTTCCTGTATAAAACAGGAAGTGCGGAGGGAGTGGTATATTTTAAAGCTTTGCCGACTTGTCTATTATCAGCAGCTTCAGTTTATGCTCCCCACAAAACACTGACTCGTTCTTTTGATTTTTCGTGTCCTGGGACAGCCTTTTCTTCTTTTGATGCTATGGTTTTAGATGGAAACATTTTGAAATTAAGCCCCGACTCATCACAGTTGTACAACTGGTCAAGAGAAAGGTTTTCCTCTTCTACAATCTTTTTTTTTTCTGACAAAATTGTATGACAGCTTCAGAATTTGCAGACAGCTTTTCTTCACACTTTTCAAGCTGCCTTACGCCGTATCTTTTTTTCCATCTGTTTAGCCAACCTGAGCTTGCAGTAAAATCATGTTCACCTTCATTTAATTGGTTCCTGAAAAAAATTGCTTTTTCCTGCAACATTGGGCCTGAAATAGGACTTCCTTTTTGTCTCTGTTGACTAAACCACAAGAATAATGCTTCGCTTGTTTTATCATACTCAGCTTGCTTCATGGACTTCCGTTCATTAGATAATATTCCTGAACACTTGTTAGAAGAAAACTGTTCGATTTTGCTTCTATTTCTGCGCCAATCACCTACTGTCACATCACCGACTCCATAATCGGCAGCCAGCTGTTTTATTGTTTCGCTTTTATCGAGCCTTTTCAAGGCTTCTAACTTAACACCTAACGGGCACAAACTTCTTTTTACGTTCACCCTTACTACTCATTATTAAACTAAAACTTTCAAAATAAAATAAGAACAAATAAAACACAACAAAAATAACAAAATGTAATAGCCTAAAGTAAAATATTAACTATGAAAGTAATAACGCAATGAAAAATATACAACTGTACTACTGTACTGTAATGGAGAAAATAAGACTGGAAACAGGAATGTGCAGTACAACGTGGCATTCGGAACGTAGCAAACTGACTGGCTAGTAGTGATGGGACAGAAATCAGCTGTGATTTTTTTTTTTTTTAGAATCACAGGTTGACATGTGATCACAGCTCTGAACGAAACCACTCACTAATCACTCCAGTGATTTGCTATGCAAGCGCTCTTTCAGCTCTTCTGCTCATCAGCTCAGAGCAGTATTGGAACAGTACAACCTTTTCCCATCAGTCACGCGTCACGTCATACAAAGTAGTTGTGACTCGCCCAGCCAGTTCAATCCTTTCCTACACTTTTATTAAATAACTTAAAATTATTTCATGCCATCTCGCTCAGCTATTATGAGTAGGTCACAAAGAAGTCTTCTTTGGGGCTTCTTCACACCATCAGGTGATAATTTAGCAATGTGTAATATGTGTAAACATAAATTATCTTATTTTTAAAAGGATATTCTTATAAAAATAGGACAGTTACAAAATTATTATTATTTTTATTAGTAAGTAGTATTTTACTCTTTAAATGTTATATTGTAATAAGTACATTGAATATAAACATATATTTTACTTTTTTGTAGGGGTGTACGAGTAGCTCGAAATTCGAGTTTTAAAAAAACTCGAAAAATCCAGTTGAGTTTACCATATCTTTGAGAGTAAAACGCTATAATCAAGACAAAAGTCACATTTGTATAACAGATTATAAAGATAAGTATTTTATGTAGGCAACTGTATTTAAAGTATGAATATAATATCATATTCGTAACCAGAGATGTTTAACCGATGTATTCAGATTCGTGATTCATGCAAACCAGTCTCGATTGTACGGCCATGGCAATTACAGAGAAAAGTATTCTTGTTAATTATAAAGAAGGCACGTCTAAATAAGTTGTTTCACAAAGCGATCACTAGTTTTTCATACAAAACGTTATAACTGATCACAAAGAATCAGTTATTGAACCGTTTCAAAACTTTGTTATATAACTTTTACCAAAATTTGAAATTAACAGTTGCATTTATTTCAGGTCCATCCTTTAAAAGTTCACAACTAAAACTATTCTAAGACTGACAATTTCGGACAGATTTAATTAAATTGCGTTCAATGTATAACAGAAACTACATGGAATGTAAACTATTGAATCTACATTTTCTGGTGAGAACTGGGTCAAGGTACTATGTACAATATTTACAAGGTAACCAGATGTTTCGCCCATACTGTGATGTGGCATCCTCAGTCTCAGAGAACCACTGAGAATGTCACATCACAGTATGGGCGAAACGTCTGGTTATCTTGTAAATATTGTAGATAGTACCTCGACGCATTTGTCACCAGAAAATGTAGATTCTAGTTATGACATCGGCCGCTTAAGCCTAAGTTGTAAGAGTAAACTATTGAAATTTAAAAGCTATAATAATTTGAGATAGAATGCCCGGAACAGTTTCGTTCCAGCACCGTGACTAATAAAATAACTATTAATGTAGCTACTACCAGTACATCGGAGACTTGAGGAGTCCCAATATAAAATGTACTGCTAGCGGTAGATTTGAATTGTTATCCATTTTGTTTACAGTTTTGGTTAACGTTTACACTTTAGATGGGATTTACAGTTATTTTTTCGATAACCTGTTATGTAATTCTATTATGTTTAGTTAACGTGTTATAATAATCTGTTATTTTTGTAACCTGTTACTCCCAATGCGTTGCCGCTGACGTTCCAGAGAGTTTTTCCGTTATGGCCTGACGTTACTGAACGGCTCGAAGCATCGTTATTTGTTGCGGCTGGTCTAGCCAAAGTTACCAAAGGTTATGCTGAAGTTATGCCTCATGTTCGTTACGATACTGAGTTACGGGCGTTGCGGCTTTGCTTGACGTTACAAAGTTACCGCTCAAAGTTTGTTCTGTTATAGATTATTTAACTATAACATGCAAGTCTTAAGTTTTATTGGTAAATCTGTAACATGTTACATTGCTGTAACCATATTATTTACCCTGTTTCGTTAAATAACGTCCATCTCTTGACAACTCAACTTGACACATGGAAGTACGAATAGTACGATGAAAACGAAAACAAGGTTAAACTTGAACAGTCGGCAGTTATTATTGCTAGTTAGTCAATTATTGACAGTTAATTATTTTGTTCCTGTTAGTGAAAACAAATCATTGTAGTCAATTGTGAAATTGAGGTTAGCTGAAAAGAACATATTATTGTGTAACGACTGTTTTATGGATTATTAGGTTTAACTTTCAATTGAACAAAACCATTACACATTAATAGTTTTGTGAACTTTTTAAAATTTTAAACATTAGTATGCAAAGTACCTGGGTTTACTAATGGGTAGAATCACTGATACAATCATTTCATAGATTCTAGAACAATTTTCCGAACATTATTAATTATTCAGCGAACTAAATAAATAGTGTTAAAATGTATTGCTTACTTCATTTCATTGTTATCATTTTCGAAAATCAATGGTTAAATACCTGACTTCAAAAAAACTTGAACTCGAAATTGTTCTAAAAACTCTAAATCAATTTGAATCCTAAAACTGCTATTCACACACCCCTACTTTTTGTCTGCTAAAATTGTTCCTTCCTGAGAAACTGAATTTTTAAATATTTAGTCGACATAACTTAATATAGTTTAATGTAACTAATTTAATTTGATTCACTATTAATTTCAACTTATGATGTGTTTAAATAAGATTTACTTATCTGTATAAGTTCTGGACCAACAATTCCATAAAAGTAATTTAAAAAGCACTACAAGATGTTTTTGATTTTTGTTAACCTACAAAACAGTAATTCTCTTGTTTTCAATGTGGATGGTATATGTTTTTAAACTAGGCTTGAAATCAATACAAATAATTTGACATAAAATGATTATTTATAGTATTTAAATTCCTCTCAGTTTAAATCTTGTTTAATGATATCATGGAATCACCTCAAATACATAACCTCTAAGCGTCATGATTGGTGTAAGTAGGCCATAGACCTCTAAGTGACTTAACATTCAAATTACGGTTGGAGATAAAAGAGCTGAATCACTGTTTGAAATCACAGGTCTTACAAGTGAGCAGGAACGGTTACCACTTTTCACTTAAAAGAACAGGTAATCCCATCACTACTGGCTAGCTGTGGCCATCCGAGTTATTTGTAAGCGTCATTCAAGGTCACACTACTGCGCAGGCACACAACGCACCTAGCATCTGTTCATGAGACTGAGCTCGACTTACAAGGAACCTCGGACTTCCGGGGCTTGAATTATCGAGACTGTACAGTAATAAGATTTTGTTTCGGATGTCTTTTGCATTTACTTTTAGCTCCTGTGGCCTCGTGGGGGATAGTTCAGCATGTGGCCTCACCAAGGCACTCTGCTAGAATCCCATTTGTGGATCTCGGCATGTCGCCTAATGAGGAAGATCGGCCTATGGCCTCGCCAGGATTTTTAAGCAGTACGATGATGAATTTTGGTTTTTTTTTTGGAGGCTGTGGAGCTTCTAAAGTCTTTTCTCAAATGTGATGGTATATTAGTAAGAGAGAACCCACCCGCCCACCTATACATGCACAGTGGTGCCCACCTATACACGCACAGTGGTATTGACCTACTCGTCCACCCATACACGTACAGTGGTATTTACCTACCCGCCCACCTACACACGCACAGTGTTATTAATCCATCCACCCACCCATGCACGCACAGTGGTATTGACCTACCCGCCCACCTATACACGCACAGTGTTATTGATCCATCTGCCCGCCCATACACGTTCAGTTATATTGATAATACAACTGAACCTTTTTAATTTGATACCCCAATTTGGTGTATTAGTTTAACATTACCCAATTTTGGGTTTTTGAACATATTTTTTATTTGGGAGGGGGGGAGCAGAGCTGATTCTGACTGATAAGTGATAAATAACTTGTTTACTATTTAGCTGAATGCTTCTATGCAATTGGTAGGTTTAGTTTTCAGTATTTAATAGAAAACACAAATCAGCTGATTTTTGCCCATGTGACGTCACAGTTTATTGTGCAGCCTCGTCGTGATACACAGCAAGTCTAGAAGCCTCTTGGGCAAAAATCATAATTTTCTCAGGGTTGAGACTGGTGCTAATCGATTTCTCATGGTTGAAAAGCCCAATAAAATTTTTAAATTTTTCGAGCCAAAAAAGTTTGTCCGGATGTAGCTTGTTTTAGATAATTAAGATTGTATTTGACACTCTTCATCTGTACTTGTATAGAAAACGAATAAAGATATCTAGAATCAATAACTAAAGTATAGGGCTCAAGAGTAGTTCACCAATAGAAGGAAAAGTGGCAGATGTAGAGAGATAGTTTAAAATAACATATAAAATACAGAGACAATTCTGGTTAAAGAGTAAAAATATCAAAAACTTTTCAAAGTGTACACAAACTATATATAATATTAGATGTTTAGGATACTTGAATAAGTGTACTGATTTAATGAATAAGAATGCTTACCTTCTTGCAAAGTATGCAAAAGCTTTCCAGAAAAACGTGTTTGTATGTCTTTTCCGCGGTACATAAGCAGAAAAAATCCTACATTATCACGAAGAAGAGAAAGTAGATCCTCTGGGATTGGTACGTTATGCAATCTATGGAATGCTCCTTCAATACTGAAACAAAATATGTCATTCACAGATTAGAATGAGAAAAATTAGCCAAGGGCTATTTAGAGATTAACAATGCTTTTATCTTTACACAGATTGGGTTTAGCTCTTAGTTTTGAAATATTTAAGTCTATGAATATATGAAGTCAATTGCAGATAGCTGGTTTGGTAGTTTTCAAAGAAATATCAAAACGACAAAAAGCTAAACTAAATACAGTACAACTCCGGCTGTCCAAAACAATTGAGGCTGGACCAATGTATATAAATTTCTGATCATCAGATATTAGATTATTTCAGTAATTATGGGCAGTAAATTATACTCAGATTGTATAAATATTTATGTAATTTGCAAAGTGAAGTTTAAAAAGACTACGATGGGTTAAAAACACACCACACCACGAGATGAAAACTTTAGACAAATTTGCGTGAGCTGACCAGCATAAGAGAAGGCGGAAGTCAGAACAACCTCAGGTAAGTGAAGGGGGGGTCACTCAGCTGATCTACTGTCTTTCGCCAGTGCGAGGTGGATTGTTTTATGGCTCTCGCTCTGGTTTCAATTGTCATTTAAGAAAAAACTAAAAATACTTTATGGGAATACATAACATCCCTGGAGCCCTGAATCCACTTAGGATTCAATAAGATAAACATAATAAAAACACCTCAAACTAAATAAAAATGTTAAATATTTACAAATGTGCAATTTTAGCTTGAGGTAGCTAATCTTCACGGCATGGTAGAGGAAAGACCTTCACTGCTGGTCAAGAAAAGAGTCATATTATGGGTCGTGAGGCGTACCACTCGAACTACTCTGTCTTGTCCAGTAGTGACATCAGGTGTTATTGTGGCGAGAGGCCAAGAAAGAGGAGGAGTGTCCTCATGTACCAGAACTAAGTTTTATTTATTTATTTTATTTATTTATTCGTAAGACGCCGATCGTCAAGATATGGGCGAATATGGATTTCGAATGAGTGTGATGAGTGTAGATGAGCGAATGTAGTCATTGTTACAAACTAAGGCCAACTTATTCCTTAGAAAGTGTCATTAATTAATAGCCCAATGACAAATGAACAGCCGGTGATTATCAGCTGATCCTTCTCAAAAAGTCTCCAGATTGAAGATTTTGGGCTGGAGAGCTCCACTTGAGTCTTTGCTGGAGAGTATGGAGTTATTCTTGATGCCAATGCTTCCATATACGCTGATGGATCACTTGTACCAACTGCCAGTGCGTGAGACAGTTGCTTGGAGCTTCCACGAGAACCTCTTCAGGGGTGGCGACTAATTGGGAGCCGATCAAGAAGTAGCCTGGTGTCAATTGATGTAGATCTTTGGGATCATTAGAAAGAGTGGTGAATGGCCTGGAGTTTAGAATAGAATCACTTCAACATGACTCCTGAGTGTCATGAATTGTAGCAGAGTTAGAATATGATTTCCCATGACACACCTGAGGTGATGTTTAGCACTTTTGATGGCACTTTCCCAGATACAATCTTGATAGGGAGGGGCAGGTGGGTTGAAATGGAATGTTATAGAGTGGAAAGCAGCAAATTCATACAGCTTCCGCCAACCACTAGAAAGGAGGATTTTTTTGTAGAGCATTTTTCACACCTACAAAGTTTGTGCCAAAGTCACTGTAGAGGTTGGTGCACAGGCCACGTCGAGAAACAAAGCGTGTCAGCGCTGCGAGAAATGCATCAGTGCTTAGGTCTGTCACAACTTTGATGTGGACAACCTTTGTGATGATTCAAATAAAAATACAAATATACACTTTTAAGTAGTGTATAGAGCACAGGTTGTGGATCTTCAAAGTGAAAAATCCACCATAGTCAATGCCAGTAGAGAGAAAGGTTCGTGCAGGAGTGAAAAAAACCCTGGGTGGGTACCCATCAAAGGAGGAGTATTTTCAGGTCTGTGACTGAAGCAAGTGAAGCACCTAAAAATATGAGATCAAACAACGCTGCATGCTTAGCTAATTCAAACATGTGCAGCAAGCAAAGAGCGTCAATTGTGCACCAGCATGTAGATGTTCGGTATGAAAGAAGTCTATAAATAAATCCACTATGGGATGCTTCTTAGGAAGAATGCAAGGTCTTGAGGAAGGAGGATCGGAGTGGCGGAGTCTACCGCCAATACGCAGAAGTCCATCCTGGTTCAGGAATGAGGAGAGTCCCTGAAGTCTGGTAGAACATATCTTGCTTTTCTGTAGTAGGACCAGGTCTTCAGAGAAAGTTTTCTCTTGAATGATCTTGAAGATACACAATCAAACAGTGTCCAGTTCTTGGCATGAAAGTGATCAACAGCGGGGAGAAGGATGGGGATAATTAATTTTGAACAAAACGCAGGATGTAGGCAGCCACATGTACAAGCTTCCTCCAAGAAGAGTACTGGGTGGCGCAGAGACGAGAGGAGTGACTAAGGGCTTCATTTCTTCCACGTAGGCTGGGTCCAGGCTGCATTGAAATCCAGGCCAGTCTGTGGGAGGAAGCTGAAGAGCAGTCAGCTGATTACTGTCTTTTACCAGTGCATGGTGGACTGTTTTATGGTTCTCACTTTGATTTAATTGTTTATTAAAGAAAAACTAAAAATACTTTATGGGAATACTTATCACTGAGTGGCTTTTCATGTTTCAGTTTCATTTGATAATTAAATGCTTGAAGAACAGCTGATTTTTGCAATCATCTTTCTTTAATGTCCTAATCAAATGAATTTTTTTTCTTTTTTAAGGTAAAATAATAAAGAATTTTTTATTGAAAAAGGATTATTCGGTAAATGAATATTGGTATGATAGTACCATAAATTAGCTTATAAATATTACTGTCCGTATTCTTATATATGACCACACAAATCACCTGTTTCTACAGTATGTACTGGTTACATGAAATATATTTGTGGTAATACAGAAACATTCTATTCTATTCTATCGTCTAACATTAAAAAACATAGTTACATGGCACTGCTTTCGCTTCAGAGATGAAATTTGATACTAATACATTGAATAAACAATTGGAGTGCATTTAACATCTGATGTAATATTTAAAGAATCATTCCCCTGAATTTACATCATCCTCTTATACAAGTACAGTGGACTCCCGATTATCGGCGAGCGGATTATCGGTGTTGTGGATTAACGGGGATGGCCAAATAAAAAAATTAAATTAAAAACGCTTTAGAAAAATGTAAATTACTACGCAATAATAAGACGAGGCAGGCTCATCCATGCGCGCACTATCTATAGCGATCGTTTACGGGTGGACACCCTGTAGCTGATAATCACCGGCTGTTCATTTGTCATTGGGCTATTAATTAATGACACTTTCTAAGGAATAGTCTGCCTTAGTTTGTAACAATGATTACATTCGCTCATCTACACTCATCACACTCATTCGAAATCCATATTCGCCCATATCTTGACGATCGGCGTCTTATGAATAAATAAAATAAAAAATAGAAGTGGCTGACCTTGGCACATAACCAGGTTATTTGCGGTCAAGTTCGCTTGCTTTGTCACACACGTAAACAATATTGCTCAGTTCAGAGCGCTATTTTTATTCTATTTTCACTGTGAGTTTGTTTTCGTTCACAAGTTGACATACGTGAGTTGGTGTACAGTGTTTTGAATTTTGGTTATGAAAAAGTTTTGAATAAAAAGTTATTCAGTGAGTGTGAACAAAACAACTATGCAAGTGAAATAATACAGGCTGGGAGCCATCTGTTTGTTGTTAGCAGTAAAGTATAGCCTAGCTGTCAGACCCTTGTCAAACGAAGATTGTAAAACTAAATAAAAGCCTGCAACCTACCATTAGGCGTGTTGTTGTACTGTAATACAGTACGCAGTAGCTGTTTTTTGCTCTCTCCTCACATTCCATTAATACACTGGCTGACCCTTGCTCACTGAGCGCGTGTGTCTGTGTGTATTTCTACTACAGACACACTCACTCTCACAAACCCCGAGATTCCGAACAGGATCCGGTCCCAATTAGTTTGTATTAGCGTAAATTTACATAGTTTTTAGATACTGGTTATTTTTAAACCGATTAAAGGTCATTTTAGGCTATTTTTGGATTAACAGGGAAATCGATTATCGGCGATCGTTCTGCCACCCATTATCGCCGATAATCGGGAGTCCACTGTATTTCAATAACCTGGAAAAATATAAGATTGGAACTTAAAAAAACCATTAATTTTTATTAACACGTTGGCTGTTGAAAAACTTTGCCATAGTGGTACCTACATTAAAGCTAGCCATTTGTATTGATATTTTCGCTTTAAATCCAGGGTATATCTATGAAACTTGGAGAAAAAATTGTCCTGAATGCAGGTTTTAGTAATTTTTCAGATTTGAAAAATAAGAAACTGTGGTCCGGCTACTGAGGGCGGTCTTTTTAGCAATTTTGCTTGACACTATTACTTGTTTTACGATAATAAGCCATTAATGTTTTTACATTATTTGTTCTTAAATAGTGATTATCTAAATTTAAAATATAACTTATAAAAAATAAAAAGTAACCAGTAAATTGTTTTTATTCATAAGACGCCGATCGTCAAGATATGGGCAAATATGGATTTCGAATGAGTGTGATGAGAATAGATGAGCGAATGTAGTCTTTGTTACAAACTAAGACCGACTATTCCTTAGAAAGTGTCATTAATTAACAGCCCAATGACAAATGAACAGCCGGTGGTTATCAGCTGATCCTTCTCAAGATGTATTATGACTCTGATTGGGATCGAACTGAGAACCTTTAGCATATGAAGCTGGGATTGAACCAACTAAGCTACCGACCAATTTGATTTATTTCTATCATGTCGTGTTTGCATCACTATAGAGAGAGTAGTCTCTTAGTTGGGTTCATCTAGTTGTTTGTTGTATTCTAGGTGATCGTGGGGTTTAGGATGTTCGGGTCATTGTCTGAATCATCTACGATCACTAATCTCAGTGTATTACAAACACCACTTGGTTTTAATACACTGAATAAAGAATATACAGGGTGGAAACAAATATGGAAACGCTTTCACGTTATTTTTCCCATGGATAATTCCATAATTTAATTTGTTTGATAATTGTATTCCATAAAGTATAATTTTTTATCAGAATAATTTACTAAAACCTGTTAAATAGTGGAGAAATAATATTATTCAAATTAGTTACTTTCAAATTCAAATGACCATACTTTAGAAAGGATAAACCTTTCAAAGTCCGGTTTGCGGCAATTAATTTCTCTTGAATAGACTTTTCATTTGATACCAAACTTGATATAGGGTTACTTTCAAGATTTTTGTTAAACTCTTCGTGGGCTGTTCCCATGAAAAGACGAAACGTCGCTAATGGCGACTTAAAGTATATTTTTTGCAACCATGACCATATACAAGATTTCATTTTTACAAGTAAAATCATGCAAAAGTTTTGAAAGCGTTTCTATATTTTTTCCACCCTGTATATGATGATAACTAGTAACATAACAAATACAAATCACAATTTTCTAAATTAAAAAATTAATTTTTATTAGTCTTATCAATTTTAAAAAAGTTTAATAATTACCTGCTTGGATGGATAGAAGCAATTTTGTCCACGCCCTCTCCATCAAACGTTGGGACTGGCATTAGAGAGCTAATTTTGTACTGACTGTTTCTTGAGTTTAAGGCAAACTAAAAAACAATACATTAAAACTTAATTAACATTTAATTCCATTTTAATGTCACTGTTTCATTGCAGATTATACAACACAAACTATGTTGATCAATCATGGGTAAAAAATTTAGGGTCTCAGATAGCAAATATATTCCATAATGTATACCTAAATTTACAAATTGTGTTTTACAATTGCTTAACCTCAAATTTAAAATTAATTTTTAATGTACATTATAATGTAGTTCCAAGGACAACAAATCCTGAAGATCTAAATTTATGCAAGGCAGAATCAAAAGTTTTAGTGGATTAAAAATGGCTTTACATAAATATTTTACGTTTTTCCTTCATTTTTTAAATATTTTTTATTAAGTTTAAATAACTTCATGATTCCACATTCTTACAACTGTCGTATCGAACCAGATCAAATAAATGTACGAATAAATGAGACAAAAAAGCTGACAATCTGACTTGACATGGACAGGACATAATTTTGATAGTGTTCTTGAAACATATTTCCTTGCAACAACTTATAGCAATCATAACAAATATAATATGGAAAACTAAACTGAGTAGATAGTTATAAAATAACCTAATTCTGCTGGAACATTGGAACACGTTAAAACATGCGCTTCTTTTGAAGAAGTTGAAATTGAGTATTTTGTTATGGGAATATTTCAATTGTTCTAAAACTCATCCAGCCCAGAAAAAAACTCCAGTTCCATAGCAACGGTACACTTTCTTAAAACTTGGTCACTATTTTTGGGCCATTCATGGTTTAAGGTTTGGACCTAACACCAATAATCAAACATTTCTATTAATAGAATTTACCTTTTCAGGTGACAACCGTGAGAATGTACTATCTACCTCAGTGAAATTACTGAGGATGCCACATCACAATATGGGCGAAACATCTGGTTATTTTGTAAATAGTGTAGATAGCACATTGGCACGGTTGCCACTGGAAAATGTAGATTCTAGTCATGTTACCTGCCTTTTAAGCCTAAGATCTAAGATTTATATTAATGTTGTCATTGTTGAGCTCCTGATAGTTAGTTACAAACATTTACCACCCAACCACACAAGTTAACTCTAGCAGTCAGCGGAAGTGCTGGTTATTGGTTTGTTCACATGATTGAAACGGTTATTAGTTTTTATCTTTCTTTACAAGTGTATGCTAGTCTTGATAGATAAGATAAACATTTTTATTCTTCTTACATTACATCCTTCTTATTTGAGTAGTCAACCCTGGAATTGGTTTGCGGTAGTTTTCCATTCCAGTTTTCTTTCTACCTTCCATTTGAGTTGTACTAATGAACAAACTAGTGTATTTTTTCATAAATATGGACTATCAAATACCTGGAACTACAATAGAAACTATAATTGATTCTGGAGCATAGAGTGAAAATGGCACTAGACATGATTCTGATGATATACAACATCTTGTTGATGATGATAGTTCCAAGATAGATGATGTTAGTAACGATGACTTGAAACCTGACAAGGAACAATCAATATCACGCATTCGGCAGAATGAATTTGTTAAAACTTTCAGACTGCTGTGTCGCTTTCTGACAATGGTAGCTCATTAATATCTTTATGTGGATCTTTTCCGTTATACGTATACCACTATTTAAATATATTGAATAATACATTTTAACCATTGTTTGGTATAAATAACGGAACACGGTATTCAATTTATTGATTTAAAACATGTTTTCCTCATTTTCAACCTTTAGAATCCCAATACATCGAGGCTGCCCATATACATCACGCCGCGGCAGTTATGGTTAGGTTAGGTTATTATATTGTAGAATGAACCTGTAATTTGTAAAAACATTCTACAATAGGCTATGCTAACCTAACCTAACAATAACTGCCGCGGCGCGATGTATATGGAAATATATTGGGATTGCTGACACATAACGGAAAAGATCCGACATTAAATAGTGGTATACGTATAACGGAAAAGATCCCTTTATGTTATATGCATCATCTATTTCCTTGAAAATTTCTTTTACATAAAAAATATGCCTTGGAAGTTTTTTTCAGATCAATACTTAGACCAAAGTTTAAAATTCATGGGCGGAAAACTGTCACAGTAGCAGGATTACAGGTTTTCTTGGTTTATTACTCAATGTGGACACTGTTAGATTGAATCACCAACAGGATTAATTAAATACTCGCCTATTTTTTTGTTTCAATATTTTTGCACAGCTATGACCTAGGGACAGATTCTTAAATATTTACACTGTCTGTACTTCAATGATCCCAGTGTTCCAGTAAAAAAAACTGGGATTATTGATTATTTCAACATTGAAACGAACACAATTTATTATCCTAATGAAGAATTATCTCCTAAGAAGCCATGGTCCTCTAGGGAGGCCACCTAACATTTCTAGGTGAAAGTCACCAGTATAGTGTTAAACTGTATACCTTTAAAGGACATTTAGAAGGTATAGTCAAATTACATGTATTTTCAGAATCTTTAGATACCACTATTGGAAAAAAGAAAATGAGAAAATATTGTACATTTTGAAAGGGGAACTTTGCAATACATATTTTAGATTCACATGTTTAATACAACAATACAGATTATACAGTAATAACTCTACAGCACCTAAGCTACTGAGACGCAAAACACAATGTACTGGCTTCTCAGAACATGGATATGAGTCTGTGACAAACTATCTCAGGACATGGATATGAGTCTGTAACAAACTGTCTCAGGGCATGGGTATAAGTCTGTAACAAACTGTCTCTGGGCATGGGTATGAGTCTGATACAAGCTGTCTGAAGACATGGATATGAGTCTGTTACAAGCTGTCTCAGGACATGGATATGAGTTTGTTACAAACTGTCTGAGGACATGGATATGAGTCAGTAACAAACTGTCTCTGGGCATGGGTATAACAAACTGTCTCACGGCATGGATATGAGTCAGTAACAAACTATCTCAGGACATGGATATGAGTTTGTTACAAACTGTCTGAGGACATGGATATGAGTCAGTAACAAACTATCTCAGGACATGGATATGAGTTTGTTACAAACTGTCTGAGGACATGGATATGAATCAGTAACAAACTATCTCAGGACATGGATATGAGTTTGTTACAAACTGTCTGAGGACATGGATATGAGTCAGTAACAAACTATCTCAGGACATGGATATGAGTTTGTTACAAACTGTCTGAGGACATGGATATGAGTCAGTAACAAACTATCTCAGGACATGGATATGAGTTTGTTACAAACTGTCTGAGGACATGGATATGAGTCAGTAACAAACTATCTCAGGACATGGATATGAGTTTGTTACAAACTGTCTGAGGACATGGATATGAGTCAGTAACAAACTATCTCAGGACATGGATATGAGTTTGTTACAAACTGTCTGAGGACATGGGTGTGAGTCTGTAACAAACTGTCTCAGGGCATGGATATGAGTCAGTAACAAACTATCTCAGGACATGGATATGAGTTTGTTACAAACTGTCTGAGGACATGGATATGAGTTTGTTACAAACTGTCTGAGGACATGGATATGAGTCAGTAACAAACTATCTCAGGACATGGATATGAGTTTGTTACAAACTGTCTGAGGACATGGATATGAGTCAGTAACAAAACTAACTCAGGACATGGATATGAGTTTGTTACAAACTGTCTGAGGACATGGGTGTGAGTCTGTAACAAACTGTCTCAGGGCATGGATATGAGTCAGTAACAAACTGTCCTCTGGGGCATGGTATAACAAACTGTCTCAGTAAACGGAGTCAGTAACAAAACTGTCTCTGGGCATGGGTATAACAAACTGTCTCACGGCATGGATATGAGTCAGTAACAAACTATCTCAGGGCATGGATATGAGTTTGTTACAAACTGTCTGAGGACATGGGTGTGAGTCTGTAACAAACTGTCTCAGGGCATGGATATGAGTTTGTTACAAACTATCTGAGGACATGGATATGAGTCAGTAACAAACTATCTCAGGACATGGATATGAGTTTGTTACAAACTGTCTGAGGACATGGATATGAGTCAGTAACAAACTGTCTCTGGGCATGGGTATAACAAACTGTCTCACGGCATGGATATGAGTCAGTAACAAACTATCTCCAGGACGATGGATATGAGTTTTGTTTACAAACTGTCTGATGGACCTTGGCTAAGAGGTCAGTAAACAAACTGTCTCTGGGCTATGGGTATACCAAACTGGTCTCTACGGCATGGATATGATTTCAGTAACAAACTACTCAGGGCTTTGGATATGGGTAGTTTGTTCACAATCTGTCCCTGAGGACATGGGGTGGTGAGTCTGTAACAAACTGTCTGAGGAACACTCAGGACTATGGAGATTTGTTACAAACTACTAACATGGGATTAGCAGAATATGAGGCATGGGAAAGAGTTTGTACAAATAGAGACATGGTGTAGTCAGTAAACTATCTGAGGGCATGTATGACTTAAAAACCCAGACAGGACTGATTTTACAATAACCCATCGCCAGGGAATGATGAGAACCAACAGTTCTGGGCAATGTAAACAAACTGTTCGGTCTGATTTCAGCTAACAAACAATCTCAGGACTGGTTATGAGTTTGTCTACAAACATCTAGACAACCATGACTACCACCCTCATGGAAAAACCCCCCATGGATTAGTCCCTTTCAACAGGAGAGTATTTACAAAATGTCAAAGACATGGTACACCCACACCAACATGTCTCTCATGGGTATCCATGAACCCACCATAAACGTAACCCAACCTTTTCCAATATGGTAAGTTAGTTACAAACGTTGAGAATGAGTCTAACAGTTCCCTGTATACACTGTTTAGGAAAATGATCAGTAAAAAACATCCATGATTGGTTTTCAAATAAACTGAGGATCAAGTATTGAAAAATCTCATGTGATGGTATGAGTCATCAAATGTTTGGGATTAAATACACTGTATAGGACATTGGATGATCATCAGTAAAAAACTATCTAGACTGCAAGTCGATGGACAAATGAGCTGGGACTTTGTGTTGGTAACAAAGACTAGGCTGGGAACATGGAACCCATTGCCTGGCAGGTATACCAAAACTTTTTCCTCAGGGAGTAGCTGGTCAGTAACAACATCTCGACCATAGGATATGATTTTTATAAAACTAGCTGAGGGCCCAGGGTGATGAGTCGTAACAAACTGGTTCTGGCAAGGGAAACTGTTGGACATGCTTATGAGTACAGTACAAACTAACTGGTTCATGGCATTTCTGAAGATTTTATTTACACTTCTGACAATATTGATACAGTCAACAAACTGGTTTCCCTATATAGTCGTCAAACTTAAACATAGGAATGTGAAAAAGACTTAAAAGTTGTGTTCTTTTTTTCAAACTGTCTAACTGGATATCAATATACAAACTGTCTAACTGATTGGTCAGTTAACAAATTCTAGGACATGGTTGTTTTCTTTGTTCCCTGTCCGAGACACTGGAGTTGCCAAACTTGTTTTCAACGGACATGATAGATGAACAAACTTTTCAGGACATGATATGATTTGTTACAAAACTGTGAGACATGGATATGATCAGTAACAACTATTCTTCAGGGCATTGATATGAGTCAGTAACAAACTATTAGGACATGACTCTGATTTGCTTACAAACTGTCTGAGGACATGGAAATGAGTTTGTTACAAACTGTCTGGGGCATGGATGATAGTCAATAACAAACTATCTCAGGACATGATATAGTTTGTTACAAACTGAGAGGAAAATGGATATGAGTCAGTAACAAACTATCTCAGGACATGGATATGAGTTTGTTACAAACGTCTGGGACTGGGGTGAGTCAGTAACAAACTGTCTCGGACATGGAAAAGTCAGTAACAAACTATCTCAGGACATGGATATGAGTTTGTTACAAACTGTCTGAGGACATGGATATGAGTTTGTTACAAACTATCTGAGGACATGGGTGTGAGTCTGTAACAAACTGTCTCAGGACATGGATATGAGTCAGTAACAAACTATCTCAGGACATGGATATGAGTTTGTTACAAACTGTCTGAGGACATGGATATGAGTCAGTAACAAACTGTCTCAGGGCATGGATATGAGTCAGTAACAAACTATCTCAGGACATGGATATGAGTTTGTTACAAACTGTCTGAGGACATGGATATGAGTTTGTTACAAACTGTCTGAGGACATGGGTGTGAGTCTGTAACAAACTGTCTCACGGCATGGATATGAGTCAGTAACAAACTATCTCAGGACATGGATATGAGTTTGTTACAAACTGTCTGAGGACATGGGTATGAGTCAGTAACAAACTATCTCAGGACATGGATATGAGTTTGTTACAAACTGTCTGAGGACATGGATATGAGTTTGTTACAAACTGTCTGAGGACATGGGTGTGAGTCTGTAACAAACTGTCTCACGGCATGGATATGAGTCAGTAACAAACTATCTCAGGACATGGATATGAGTTTGTTACAAACTGTCTGAGGACATGGGTGTGAGTCTGTAACAAACTGTCTCAGGGCATGGATATGAGTCAGTAACAAACTGTCTCTGGGCATGGGTATAACAAACTGTCTCAGTAAACGTATATGTGTCAGTAACAAAATGCAATAACTGTCAGTACTTACAAAAATAAAATACTTACATCATGAACAGTTAAAGGTAACTGAACAGTTCCAAGAAGTGTTTTTTCTATATGTGTGGATTGTTTGTTTCTTAACTTTATAAAGAAGTCAATCTTTTGTGGTGCACTTTTCATGACTTGTTTGACATTGACTTTCTTTACTATTACTTCAGCCTTCTTTGTGAGATGTGGTTTGTAACCCTGAAACACACTGAATAAAAAACAATTATTATATAATAACTGTTTTATTCATATAATAATATAAATAAAAGTTATGTTGAGAAAAGTAAAGAACATTAATGAAAAATATAATGCTGTAATTTTTGCAGATGACATAATGATGTGGGGTAAAGATAGTCAGGAGTTACAAGAACAATTAAATAACTGGGTGCATAAATAAAGAAGGAAGGAAATAATGAGGGTTTGGTGAAGAAAAAGAGTGAAGTAGTGGTTGTTGGGAGGAACAATATGCCGGACACACCATTGTTACTAGAAGAACCTGCATTCAAGAAAGTGATCAGTTTACATATTTAATTAGGTCCAGTAATATAAAGTAACGGTAAAATGGAACCGGAAATAAAAAATAGAATAGGCAAGTGAGCAAGCTTTTACCAAAGTATCAAACACTTAGTATGGAACGACATACCAAAGCAAGAGCAAGAGTTACCATGTTTAAATTATATTTTAGTCCAATAGTTAGTTACCTAAGGATCAGATATGTAGAACATTATTCATTTCTAAGACGCCAATCATAGAGATATGGGCGAATATGAGGGGTGAATGAGTGTGATGAGGGTAGATGAATGAGTGTAGTCATTGTTACTATCTGAGTTTGACTTAGCCCAGAAAGGACTATTTACTAATAACCCAATCGCCAGGGAATCTATGGGACCTACAGATTTATGTGGAATCCAAACCACATAGTATTGGTCTGATTTTCAGCTAACTGACAAGTCTGACTCTTAGTTATCTTCTCTACACATCTGAACCCTGACTACCACCCATCATGGACACCCCCTCCATTAGTCCCTTTTCTACAGGGACATTCTACACAATGTCCAACAAAACATGTGGACACCCACCACCACATGTTCATGGTTTTCCATGAACCCTACCATAACCTAACCTAACCTTATCCAATATTGTAACGTTGAGTTACATACGTTGATTGCTCTAACAGTCATGTGACTGTTAGAGAAAACAATCATGAGAAACATCATTGGTTTCTCATGATAAACATGAGAGATCAATGATTGAAATCTCATTGATGGCAGGAGCCATCAATGTCAATTAATGACTTGTATTGATGACTTGTATGATCATCAATACAAGTCTTCTAGTAGTGTCCAAGTCGATGGCAATCAATGAGCGGACGTTGTGTTGGTAATAAGAAGACTGAACATGGAACCTATTGCCTACAGTCTCCCAAACACTTTGTCCCCAAGTAGCTGGGTTACAGCACTGCGCCACCAGTAGTGAGATGAGATTTATAAGGGCAACTAAGGCGAGCCAAGGAGAGATAGGATAAGAAATGAGGAGCTGAGAAGGGGAATTGTTGGAGATAGCTTGAGAGAAAGTACAAGGCTAACGTGGTTTGGCCATGTACATAAAGAATTTATTTTACATTTTTTCAACTATTGATACAGCCAAAGCTGGAGTTTCCAATATAGTGGTCTATTTATTAATGCATATGAAATGATTGAATAAGCACATTAACAATGTTGTGTTCTTTTTTTCAAGTGTTTTGGATTCCACAAATAACCAATCTCGTTGGTTAGTTATAATGTCTTGCTTGGTTTGTTTTCCTTTGATTCCCTTGATACGAGACACGGGAGTTGCCAAATTGTTTTATAACGGACATGAAAGGATGAAACCCAGCTTTTAGCAATCATACCTTGGCATGCAACTGTCATGTTAGTACACTCTATTTTTAGGTTAATTAGAACACTTGCGCATGACTCTTCCGCATTCTATTACACACTGTTTAATAGTATCAGCTTATCAAGTTGATGTGATATCAGTATTCAGTAATAAATTAATTAATAGTACATGAGGAGACACTTTTATTTGGTAGCTTTTAACATATATTAATTTGTTAGTTTCTTTGAAGATTAAAAGTAATTAAAAAGAGAATTTCAATTGAAGATACATGCTTCTGTTTTGTTTAAAAAATTAGTATATGAAGAGCCTAAATTTACTTGTCATTTGAGATCCAATTACCTGTTAACCAAACATCAGTGAAATATTTAAATTTATTTGTAAAACTAAACAAAGAATAGGATTAAGCAATATTTTCTTACATTAAAACTTGACCTTTTAGAAGTAAATGTAGGTCGTTGATGAACAGATAAAAGAGCGAGGGACTCTAGTTTTTACCTTATGGATCTGCACAACTGAAATTTAATAGTTTTTACCTTATGGATCTGCATAACTGAAATTTAATACAGAGATTTTATTGTCGATTTTAAGATTATTTTGTCCCAATTTGACTTATTGCAACCATTTGACCTATTTGGGTGACCATTTATAAGGTTTTTCACTTTTAAATCTCATCTTTAAACCTTAGGACTTACATCCATTTTCAGAATTATTGTCTAACTCTTCCTGCTTTCATTTCAACTCATGGCTCAACTAGCTTAATCTTGTTACTTTAACAAAAGCAAAGATGTTAGGATTTTTATTTAGTTTTCATTATTCTCTTCTTTTTAAATAGTCATAAATGGTTTCCCTTGTCACAGATTTGTTAATTCAATCATCTTGATTCATGAACAGATAATTTTAATGTTGCACTTCTCTAGTCCATTTATAAATTGTAATAAATAATATTGATTCATAAAAAAGACTGCTAAAACTCTACATTTTTTTACTACCTAGAGAAATTGCTTTCTCAAGTATTATTACAATGACAATTATTTGTCTTTTAGCCAGACATTTTCAAGTATTGCACATTAAAAACATATACAGTATTTTCTTTGCGGCTTACTTTAAACATTGAGTAATCTTTCAAAAGGCGTGATTGATTGATCTTGTACGGTTGCAAGTTATTATTTACTACAGATTAGATTACTACGTCTTTTAAAATAAAAATAAGTAGATTGAATATATAAACAAAAATGAATTTTCTTATCCAAATTAATGATGGCAAATGCTGTCTAAGAAAATTTCACGATGCTTCTCATCAAAAAAGGGCAAAACAAAGAGTTGATACTTCATATTTTTAAACTGTTCAGATCTTGAAGTAATATACATTATTCTAGTTTTAAAGTACTAAGAATCTAGTGCGATGAAGAGCGACACTCGATATTCTAAAAAAACATAAACATAATAAAACATTTTACTGTTGAAGAGTAGTCTTCAATGTCAATAAGTGAGCCAGTAATACTTACTTCAAGACAGCTAGCAGATATTGCTCGTCGTTGCTGCCACAAGCCAAATATTTTTTTGCAACAGTCTTTACTAAATGTAAAGTCACATCTTGAGGATGGGTCAGCTTACATAAGAGTTTGCATGAGTGTTTCACCTGGAACGTAATTAGTTCATCATTAACCATTTATCAATACACTTTTATGAACATTGTTCAGTTGGCTTTACAAAGTTTACAAGTGCTATTACACAACTTTATAACTTAATTAATTCACTATGTATTATTCCTTCATGTACATAAGAAAAATGTTATGAAAACTCTAATTCAAAACAAGTAACCATGGAGATTTTAAACTGGCTTCTACAGTCAGATGGAATGTGAATCGCAGAATACATATTTTATGAAATCAAAATATTTCAAGTTGCAAGAAACATCCTTTTAACTTAAAACGTGTAAAATACCCTTGATTCTAAAAAAAACTTGATGATAACTATGTGCTTATTTGGCCAATGACTTATAAATCTGGCTTGTTGTTATATCATACCTAAGAAATACAACAAGAATACATTATGGCTTGTATTTTTCTACTACCATAATTTTGTTAATTTGGACTATTTTGTACAATAGTTAAAATTGTCATTTAATCGATATTTTACTGACAGTCTTTTTTTATTATATATATTAATATGTTCCTGATGACATCACCCAATTTAAAAACAACTATGGGATTGTTTCTATTGAAATAACACAACATTTTCTCTTCCCCAGTGAAAGGAAACTGCATCATTGTTTAAGTGCAATTACCCCAAGTATCACTACAGTTGCTACAATATGTGTCGGTGGTGCAGTCTGTAATGGTATATGAGGCTAATTTTCATCATCAACGATCTGAGTCACATTTACAAAATTATCCCCTAATTCTTCAGTATGATTTCTATTGTCCTGTATTGGAGTGAAAGATGTTCCAAGCTGATTGATATTAGGACTAACACCATTTTCAAATATGCTGCTACCAGTACTAACTCTATTTAAAATACTCTCTGAAGAGTGTTCTGTTGTGTCCATCATGTCATCACTGACCTCTGTAAATTCATTGTTCACTATCCCTACATTCAAAATCTGATGGAACATATTCGCTCCCAGAATATTCAAAGTCTTTAATATCCAAAATGTCAGAATATAACGCACGTTCAATAACTTCATCATCCATTTTGAATTTGCAAAATGTGAAAATAATCGTAAGTACTCTGTCAGCACATTGCCACAATAACTGTAATTTACTGAGGTCATATTACGATATTGACGCCAAACAGCGAGCAACATATGGTTTCTGCGTACAGCTTATTTACTGCATGATTCACCAGTGGGTCATGCAAAAAAGGAATAAATAAACACATTTAGAAAAATATGTTTGGCTTCCAATGCAGCATAGTCTTTTGTTTAGTCATTTTAGGCCTTCCTGGGTAAAGAACACATTCACATCCAGAGGTCATAATTTACGCTAACCCATATGTCCTTGGAAAATTCTCCCGTTGTTGTGAACATGTTAAGTTAATTCTAAATATGACTTAATCTGCCTTTTTAGGCAGGGATCTAATTTGCAAGTTTGAATATGAAATAAATGTAGATTTACATGACATTTATGATCAAGCGTGCCCTGAAGCAGAACTGTAGAGTTAAAGCTTTAACTACTCCTGACGCTAGTAGGCTTTTCTACAACTGCAGAACATTTTTTACGTTTAGTTCATTTAAAATGTACATAATGAACAAAACTATGAAGTAGCATTATAAGGCTGATTTTCTATTTATAGTTACCTTATAGTATACAACTTGTTGTGCCTATAAATTTCATTATCGCACAGATTTTGTCTTTGTAAAACCAAATTAGTTAAAATAAAATAAACAAACAAATATTAACTACCAGTAAAATATTACATTGCCAATCAATAAATGTTAAATAACACATTGAAATAGTAACAACTTAAAGCAGTAATAATGAGATGGCAAAACAAGGCAGAGACACTCTAGAGAAAATTCAATTGTTAAATAGCAAATAAAATAATGTTTCATATATTTCTGCAAGAGAGCAGCACAAAGCAAAAATAAAGTTGTTTAGCAAAAAACATACATAATAAAAACAATGAGTTCTAAAAACCACTGTAAGATAGCAGTAAGGGTGTTGAGCGTCAGTATAGCAGACCAAAGCATATTGAACCGTTTAAACTTTTGTGTCAGACGATGTGTCAAAGAGTTTCGACGGAAGAGGATTATCAGATGTTTTATTATGAATCACACAAATAATCTTTAAATATTTAACTTAACATAAAGTAAAAAATGAATGTTGCAAGACATAAATAATGTGTTAATCACCTTTAAATAAGGTACTTTAACTATATACATTTTTTTAGTTTCTAATTAATGGACTTTTCTATATAAAGAGGGTTGTTGCTGTCAAGTTCGTCAAAACGAAGCATAAAAATCCTCCAATTCATAAAAAGCGATAACTTAAAAAAGGCATTAAAAAACTCTTTTAGAAATACGTTGCCCGTATGGTGTAGCTCTCACATCATTAAGAAATTGTCAATACCAAACATAACAAATAAAAAAAATATGTAAAAATAAAGACTGCATGATTTGTTGGGTGGGAATCTTTTCCCTGCTAAATAAGGCAAGCCATCAGCCTACATGTTCCTGTTTTGTTATATTTCATGACTTACATTTATATTTATAGTTAAAAATTATATATATCATAAAAACCTTTTTGGCATTGTTTTAATTTTTGCAACATCAGGAACTATATTTAGGTTAGACCTAAATGTGAGAATGATTTTTTTTTCTAGCTTTCATAGTAATAATGATACTTTACTTCTCGTAAACTTCGTTTACTTTTGTTTACAAAGTATTGACAATGTCAAGCATCAATATAATCAAGACCAAGTCATACATGCTAAATGAAACATAAAATAGAGAAATACAGTTTTGGAGACCTTATAAATTATAGTCTAAACTACAGTAAAAAACTCGCAAATCCGAACCCCACCAAAGTGAACTTTCGGCAAGTCCGAACCAACAGAAACTTTAAATAAAATAAATAAATCATTGAAGACGAAGAACTTGAAATCATGTTTATTATACAGTGTGATAATACCCCCCCGAAGGTATCTCTGCCTTGACGTGGCGGGGGGGCTTGCGTGCTTCCACAACCCCGAGAGCTATGCCGGCGGTAGCTTGCTACCGGTAGGGTCACCCAAGCCGGACAGGTCTTCGTGGGGTAGAAGCCAGACTAAGAGAGATACCAAACAACAGCTATGTCAGGCCTAGCAAGCCGATAGCGAAGTTGATATTGCTTTCAAAACAATAACCAAGCCTCGGAAGGACAGGAGTAACGGACGTGACTGGAAACGAAAAAGGATAAAGATTGGAACACTGAACATACTTACGCTTTCGGGAAAAACAGAAGAATTGATAGACGAGATGCAGGAAAGGAGAATAGACATTCTGGGATTGAGTGAAACAAAGTGGAAGGGGCAGGGAAGTAGAGAGTTGAGAGGAGGGACATGGCTGTACTGGAGTGGAGGAAGATCAAAAAGGAATGGAGTAGCAGTAATGGTTAATAGGAGGATAAAGGAGATGCTAGACGAAGTGGAGTTTACATCGGATAGAATGATGACAGTTAGGATTAGAAACAAAAACAAGGAAATAAAAATAATGCAGGTGTATGCACCACAGACAGGATGTTCAGAGGAAGAAAAGGAAGAGTTTGAAGAAAAGCTGGAAGACCAAATACGAAATGTAAATATATTAATGGGGGATTTAAATGCAAAGGTTGGGACCGACAGAAGAGGGTTTGAGGAGGTGTTGGGCAATTTTGGGTTTGGAAACAGAAATGAGGAAGGAAGACGACTGCTGGACATGTGCCAAAGAAATGCATTGACAATTGGAAATGGGAGATTTCAAAAGAGGGAGAGCCATATAATAACAAGGTATAGTTGGGATGGGATAGTAAAAAGTGTAATTGATTATATAATAACAGATAGAGAATGGGGAGAAAAGATCATGGATGTGAAGGTGATTCCCAGCGTAAGCGTAGGAGGGGACCATAGACTGTTGGTGGGGGTGTTTAGAATGGAAATAAAAGAGAGCAGAACGACAAAACCAGTTGAAAGAATAAAGGGATGGAGACTGCAGGAGGAGCAGAAGAAGGAAGAATTTAGAAATATGGTAAAAAAGGAGTTACCCAGAACAGAGGTAGGGGAGCTGGAAGAGGAATGGAATCGGTTCAAGGACACAATAGTAAAGGCAGCCGAAAAGGTATGTGGGAGAACAAAGGGGAAAAGAAGAGAAAAACAAACAAGTTGGTGGAATGAAGAGACAATTAAAGGAGTAAAAGAGAAGAACAAAGCATGGAGGAAGTGGTGGAAAACCAGAGCGCAAGAAGACAAAGATGAATATTTGGCAAAGAAGAGAGAATGCAGAAGAATAATAAAGGACGCAAAGGACAAGGAATGGGAGAACTTCACGAAAAAGTTAGAGGAAGACTTAGGACAAAACAAAAAGATGTTCTATAGTATGATGAGGAACAAAAAGAGAGTGACCGAAAGTGCCAAAACAATGCAAAATGAAAATGGAGTCATGGTGGAAGGAGTGGAAATGAAAAAGTTGTGGAAAAGGTATTTCCAAACACTGTTGAATGAAAACTATGAGGAAGAAGAGGAAGACGAAAATGAGGAGCGATGGGAGAGAGGGGAAGAGATAAGTTGGAGGGAAATAGAAAAGGCGGTGAAAGAGATGAAAAGTGGGAAATCCCCAGGACCAGATGAAGTACTGTATCATCAGATATGGTAAAGGCTTTGGGAGCAGTGGGAGTACATTGGTTGAAGAGAGTCTTCACATGCGTATGGAGGGAAGGAAGAGTGCCTGACGACTGGGGGAAAGGTGAAATAATAACAATACACAAGAAGGGAAGTAGAAGACTATGCAAGAACTATAGAGGAGTAACATTAATAAGCCATGTTGCCAAAATATTTGAAAAAATAATTTTTAACAGGATTAAGGACGTGATAGAGGACCAGATAGGGGAGGAACAACATGGGTTTAGGAAGGGAAGAAGTACGATCGACTTGATTTTTGCAGTGAGACAAATGGTTGAAAAGCACTGGGAGTTCAATAAAAAGTTAATACTGGTGTTTATAGATGTCGAGAAAGCCTACGATTCTGTTAAGAGAAAAAGTATATGGGAGAGTATGGAAAAAATAGGAGTGACAGAAAATATGATGAAATGGGTTAAGGAATTGTATAGGGTGCACGAGTGCAGAGTTAGGACATGTGATGGTAATACAGAATGGTTCAAGGTAAAGAAAGGGCTGAAACAGGGGAGTGTTCTGTCTCCGATTCTTTTTAATGTAGTTATGGAGATAATGATGAGAGAAATTAAAGAGGAGACAAATGAAGAGATGAAGATAATGATGTTTGCTGACGATATTCTGATGTGGGGAGAAAACAGGGAGGAGATACAAGAACAACTGGACAAGTGGAGTAGGAAGATGAGGGAGAGAGGGCTGAGGATAAGCAAGGAAAAAAGTGAAGTAATGGTAGTAGGAAGGGACACAGTTTTGGAAGAAGATATATTGGTAGATGGAAGTATACTAAAAAAGGTAGATGATTTCAAATACCTTGGAATGATGGTGTCAAGTGATGGAAGAATGGAACAGGAAATAAACGCCAGATTAGGAATGGGAGCGGGATTCTTCCGGACGGTGAAACACCTAGTATGGGACAAAGAGGTACCAAGGAGGGCCAAGGTAATGATGTTCAAGAATTACTATAGGCCTATAATTACTTATGCGGCAGAGACATGGCGGATGTCAGAAAGGGAGTGGAGTAGAGTACAGGCAGGGGAAATGAGGTTCTTGAGAGCAATAAAGGGAAGAACTCGAAGAGATAGAATTAGGAATAGTGAGATAAGGAAGGATGTAGTGGAGGAGAGTATAAGAGAAAGAGTGGAACAAGCAAGGTTGAGGTGGTATGGTCACGTAAAAAGGATGAGTGTAGAGAGGTTGCCGAGGAAGATGGAGGAATGGGAAATGGAGGGAAGGAGGCCCAGAGGAAGACCACGAAGAAGATGGCTGGATGGAGTGAGGACAGACGTGGAAAAGAGAGGGAGTGTGTGGGGGGAAGTGGTGAGAGAGGAGATGTGGAGGGACAGGAGAAGATGGAGAGGCTTGGTGACAACCCAGACCCAGGATTGACTGGAACGGGACCGGATAAGTAAGTAAGTATACAGTGTGAATTATAACCTGAAAATTGAATGGTGTAGGATTAATTAACTCTCGTACCAAACTCCAATGTAAGACCAGTTGCATAGGCCTATCAAAAACCAAACTACATTTCAGAGTAAAACTATGTAAATAACGAATCAAACTCCGAATTCGATAAAGTAGCCTACTGTAAGGTTAAAATATTACGATAACTACAATATTGCACACTTAACACGAATTCACTGAATAAAAATGCAATAAACTGTACAGTGGGTTTGCAATTAGACTCAATGGCGCTGTCTATGCATCGCATCAGTAACACAGTAACTAGAACTAGAACAGATGGTACGTATCACGGCGAGGCTGCACAGTAGACTGTGACGTCACTTCGTCAAAATCAGCAAATTTTATTATTCTATTTAATATTGGTTAACTAAAGCTACGAATTACATGGAAGCTTTAAGCTAAGTAGTAACCAAGCGATTCACCAGTAATCAGGTAAAATTGTAACCAAAGAATTAGAACAAATATTTTAATGTTTATTTGTTGATCTACTTCACTCATGTGACGTCAGGGGTTATGCATGTGATATATACCGTGTTCATTTCTAGGTACCGTGGTCTGTACCATCAATCTGAGATGGGAGAATAAATGATAGTGTGACAGACAGGTGCAGAAATGTATGGTCAACTCATTGACGCATCCTAGCCCTAGTAGATCATCATAACATAATCTATAAGTAAACATAACGACTGCGTTAGTTAAACGGTTCTGAGAGTTGTAGGAATTCTTTGAATGAAGGAATTCGAACATGCTGTCCCCTGAAGGAGTTCGGATTTGCAGGGTTCTACTGTAGCTGTATACCAGGGAGAAACACAAAACCTGTTGTACTACAAAATTTTGAAAATAATGGTATTGAAATAAGAGGTTAAATATTAAACCTTAAAACATTAATCATGTACCTATAAAATAAAAACCTTAATCAAAACTAATTTAAGTACATACAAAAATTAGCAACAAAAATAATAATAATCTATTAACAACAATGATAGTCCATGTTACAAATGTTATCGGAAAAAAATGCTGTAATTATTTTGGTTCAGATTATTAAAGACAATGTATGAAAAATTATAAAATGTACAAGTTATTTTTTATATTTTTAAAAAATACAGCCACTAATAAGTGATATCTTGTGCAAATGAGTCAGAAAGGGAATGGCTACACTGATTTTGAGTAGGCCTACAGATTTAAAATAATCAGTGTTATGCTTCTTACAACTCTCGTTATTTCTAAAAATCTCCTGACGCAAAGACAGGGTTGCAATAACCAGCCTACATTCTCAAATGCAGAAGGTATTTGTACTAAGATGATTATGGTTCAGTAGTAAAATCTTACCAGTTCTTTGTACTTCAGCATGGCGATATAATCATAGTAAAATATGTTAACCACACTTGGCTCAACAAGATCATGGTCCAGTAAACCTGAAAAGGAAATAGATTTACTATCAACAATATTCACAAAAACTCAAACAATTCAATATTGACAATGTTTTGATCTATTTATGTTTGTCTGAGATATTTATTTATGTTGATTTGAATTTGTCATGATGGCTATTTACAGACTCGCAACCAGAGAACATGTTTGTCAACTAAGTCAGTTTGTACCTATCTAGCCTAAAATTAAAATCTAGTACTAATGTAATTATGCTGAGACATGAATTTGAACCTACTGCAGGAGAGATCGTTAACTGATCAGTCATTTCAAAGAGGTTCATTGGTTCGCATTCCTACAAGAATAACTGACACTTGACAGTCCTGTACAGATTATGCATTAGTACGAACAAAATATTTAAATAATGTTTAGTTCAAAGCTGCTGTGATTGACAACAATATAATAGATAACTGTTAAACGGCTGTTTGTGTACACGTTGAGGGCAGTGCGTCAGCTGTCTTGGCCAAAGTTGTGGCTGCGCAACCTGGTTAATCTTACCTTCTAAACTACAAACTTCTTAATCAGCTGCTTGACAATACTGACTGGAGTGCTGTTTTCCTTCAAAATAACACCTCAAAAGCATTTAATATTTATATGAATATTCATCAGGAAAAGATAAATAATTGTCAGGAAATATCCAACACAAAAAAATTAGGAGTTTCTAAACTAAACTGAGGATAAGTATTTTTGTTTAATAAAAGCAAGAAATTCACTTTATAGAAAGGTAAAAGCTCAAACTTATAATATACCCTTAAGAAAATACTTAAACGGGTTTAAAAATAGATTACAAATATAGTTTATATATTTTGTATTTTTTTAATATATACAGAGTGTTTCAGAACAGCCTACCAACCTTTTGAGGTATTATTTCTGGGCTAAGAGTGAATATAAATATCACATTTAAATCATCAGTTACTCACAGATCCACCATTTTGTTTCTCAAAAACTTTAAAACATAAAATTTTGAAATGTTTCATACACTTTAAAAATAGCAAGGACAACCTAAGAGAAACATTTCAAAATTGTTTGAAGAAGGAGTTCAAAATGGCGGTCATTCAAAATGTTCAACCAAGAACAACTTTATAAATGTTAATACTACAACACTTTTTTACATAAATAACTTTTTTAGACCATTTAATTACAAATCTAACAATACCAAAATTTATTTAAATCGAATAAAAAATAAAAATAAACGAGATATTACACTTTTTGAAGTGCGCGGCAGTTGGTGCAGGTTAACGTACACAGCTAATATCTTATGCAACAACGTGACAATCACCTAACCGCTAAGTGATTTTAAAATTTAATACAAATTTATTTTCTCTTAAAAAAATTAGAATATTAGTTCAAATATCCTTAAAGATTTTCTCAAACTCTTTCAATGTTTTCTTCAGCAATGAAAATACAACAGAAATTGTTTAACACTTGATTTTTACTAACAAAATAATGATAATTCCATCCTCTTGCACTGTCACTAGACATGAAATCGGCTGTGTGTATTTATCAGCATTTTAAACACAATAAACAGATGATTAATTTATTTATTAATCCTCATTTACACAAACCCAATTAGAGTACAAAAATTGTAATACGTCATACAGAAATAACAATCTTACAGTAAAGAATAAACTTTACAAATCATAAAACATAACATAGGACAAATTATTATATACCAGAAAGGTAAAATATGTTGATATATGGTACCAAATTGTCAACAGCTGAGGTAAAAAAATAGAATTTAAGTTATGATAAAAAAGCAGAACCAAAACAAAGTATAATTCAGGTGGTAAATCTGTAATAGAGGAAAGTTGTCCTCTCAGGATAACAAAAGCAATTCATTAAGTTTAATTTTAAAACTTTTTGTAAAAGCTAGATTTCTTAGTGATAATGGTAGCTTTTGAAAAAAAATTTTACCTATATAATTTGGTTTACTTTCATAGTTTTGTACGGTGTAATTCAGAAAATATTTTTTTTATGGTTAGTGTTTTAAATTTGTTGTCTGGTATTACATTCTAGTAAATTGTTTTCAATGTTATAAAGAATTGTTTGGGAAATATAAATTGATGAAACTGTGAGAATTTTGTTTATACGAAAGGAATTTTTGCAGGACTCATTATATTTCAGATGATCTATGTATCTGATACTCTCTTTTGCATTACAAAGATTCTCTGCATATTTTCCTTAGAAGAGGAAACCCACAGTATTACATGCGAGTAAAAGAAGGCATAGTAACAGTTTAATATGAGTTGTTTATTTCCTATTGTTGATATACTTTTAACTATAAAAAGTGCTGTTGCTAATTTAGATGAAAGGTAGTCAATCTGATTCTTCCAACTTAGATCACTATCAACTTTTCCCCCTAAAATTTAGTTGTGTCAACTTCTTTCAGTTTCTTCCCAAAAATAAATTGATTGTATTATCAGAAAATAGGCTGTTTTTTAATGTAAAGTTAATATATTTGGCTTTTAAAGGAGTAAGTAACATTGTTATGCTTTCAAAATAGCTGGAAACTTGGTTAATTAAAATATGTGTTGATTTCTAGCAGTGAAGTCTTTGAGGTCAGAAAAACATGCTGCAGCATTTTTTTTAGAGTCAACTGCATCAATAATATTTTCAATAAATCGGTTTAGTGCCAATTTTGTAGATTTGTTAGGTCTGAAGCCAAATTGTGTAGGATTTAATTTATTGTTGGTTTCTAAAAAAAATTAGGCTTGGTTATAGACAACTCGCTCAATAATTCTTTAAAAGGATAGTAAAATGGATATTGGTTGGTAGCTGTTCTGAGGGGTCTGTCGACCCCTCTTATAAACAGGAATGACTTTAGATATTTTCAGCTTTGAAGGCACGATTGCTTCCTGTAGGGAACAATTAACAATATGAGTAAGTGGTTTAGATAGTTTACTTACACACTCCTTTATTACGTACAATGGAATCCCATTGAGACCTGCAGATTTTTTTGGTTTAAAACTGTTAATTACATTTAATATATCCTTTACTCCAAGTGACTTAAAACTCGTCATAACAGTTTTATCACTATTAATAAAGCTCTAGATGATGAGAAAGACAGACCATGACCAGAGCCTCCACTGCCAAAAGATTTTACATTATTGATAAAATAATCATTAAATATGTCAGCAACCTTTTTGGGGTTACTGATTATATTATTTTCATTTAAAAGTTTAATATTTTTTAAAACCGTTGATGGTTTTACAGTTTTATTTATGACATTTCAAATTACAATAGTATTATTGCCAGAAGATGATATAATTTGTTTACTGAAAAATTCATTTTTCGCTTCCCTAATTCTTTTTTCATAGTTTTTCTTTTTTTGTTTGTAATCATTCCAAATGTTGGCACTCTTGGTCGCCTTAAATAGTTGGTATAAATTGTGTAACTCATCTTTGTATACCATAAGTTATGTTTATTTTGTTTGGTTTTTACAGCCCTGATGTTACTTCAAATATTTGTTTAAATAAAAAGTAAAGTGTTTCATATTTATTTTCGACTGTTTTGGTGTTGTATACAGACTCCCAATTTTGTTCACTTAAAAGTATTTTTTGTTTATTTGTTGTTTGGATATTGTACTTCTGTTGTTAATTGATAGTGCAGTTACTTTCAGCTCCAGTGTAATGGCATCATGGTCAGACTTATGTGTAACAACAACTTTGGCTGCAAGCTCTGATACATTAGTCAACATATTATCAATACAGCTTTTACTTTTATCAATAGTTATTGTTGGTATTTTAATTTTGTAATGTAGATTTAAATTATTAATTATGTCAAAAATTGTAAAGAATATGAGTCAATTTTATCAATAAAATGGATGTTAAAATCATCAACAATCACAATTTGGGATTTAATGTCATTAATTTAATTTAAAATGGCAATAAAATTGGAGAAAAAATTTAACATTTGCATTGGGTGGGCGGTAGACAGCTATTAAAATGATTGACAAGTTGTTTAACTTAAGCTTTAAGCTAGCAAATTCACATACACCTTCAATGCTATATGAAGAAACCCAACTTAACTTTATGTACATGGTTTTGAAACAATTGTTTATTTACGTAAATAACAACACCCCCTTTTCTCCATGTTGGCTCTACAATAACTGGCTAGCAAAACATAATCCGAGATTGTAAATTTCTGTCAAAATTCTAATTTTAAGTGATGTTCAACAAAGCACAATATGTGAGATTGTAATTCCTCTGCTAAAATTTCGATTCTATTAGTTTTATTTTCTAAACTCTGTATATTCTTAAACTACTATGTACATTATTGTGATTATTTTTATCATTTGTATAGCCTTTACCAGAACTATAAATATTAATTTCATCATATTGTTGAGTATTTATAGATACATTGTTCTTTTCTTCATAGGTACATTACTCTGGCCTTCACATGTAATGTAGCTTCAATAGAGATGGCATATTTAATAGTAGGAACAGTCATTATTGAGCTGAGAAAACTCCTCACGGAACTGTAATTAAAGAAATTCAGAACCAATTTTCGGATAACATATGGATGGGAGTTTTTGGAAACCATGTTATAGGTCCGTACATTCTTCTGAACAGATTAAACTCTGCAATCTATCTGTTCAGAGTATTTTTTTAGGGATATTCTTCCTGAGTTGTTGGAGAATGTGGCACTAACTGCTGCACACCTGAAAACGTGTAATATCTTTTTTACTTTTTATTTTATCTAAAACATTGAGGTATCGTAAGATTTATATTTAAATTGTTTTAAAAAGATATTAATGTAGCCTAAAAGTGTTATACTATTCACGTTTTTAAGTTGTTCTTAGTAGAAAATTTTTGAATGGTCACGATTTTGAATTCCAATTTCAGAAAATTTTGAAATTTTTTGTAGTTGTTTTGGCTATAAAGCGTATGAGAAATTTCAAAATTTTACGGTTTTGAGAAAAAAATAGTTTTTGAAAAAAACAGCAGCTCTGTAACTGACGACTTTTGGATAATTTAAATGTGTTATTTATATTCGCTTTTACCCAGAAATACCTCAAAAGGTTGGTAGATAGTTCTGAAACACCTTACATTCTTACATATGAGACGCCGACACAACGTTGTTGGTATTTTAAGGTGAATATGAATGGTTATATAAGTGTAGGATGAGTGTGGATGAGTGTAGTCTGGTTACTAACTGAGTTCAACTGTTCCTCAGAAAGGGCAATTTATTAATAGCCCAACAGCCAGGGCAACTAAGGGACCTACAGCTTTACGTGGAATCCGAACCATGTAGTGCTGGTCTGATTTTCGGCTAATTGACAAGCCTGATACTCAGTTATCTCTCCCACACAACATCCGCACGATGATTACCACCCAACATGGACACCCCAGACTTCTCTAGTAGTGTCCACGCCGATAGCAACCATCAAGCGGACGCCATGTCGGTATTAAGAGGACCGAGCATCCAACCTATCGCCTACAATCTCCCAAACACTTTGTCCCCAAGTAGCTAGGTTATAAATATAAACCCTGTATATAAATATAAACATCACAAAGCAACAAAATTTCGAAACACTCAAATTACGAAATCCAAAACCAACAAAATAATGCCTAGATATGAAAACAACAATACAAAATAAAATATTAATTACCATGTCAGATCACAAGTTGTAGTGGTCCTTGTACTAACCTGGCCATCGGTTTTCAAAGTTACTGTGGTCCTTGTACTAACCTGACCATCGGATGTCAAAGTTTGTAGTGGTCCTTGTACTAACCTGACCCTCAGTTGTCAAAGTCGCTATGGTACTTGTACTAGCATGGTCCTCGGTTGTCAAAGTTGCTGTGGTCCTTGTACTAACCTGACCCTCAGTTGTCAAAGTCGCTATGGTACTTGTACTAGCATGGTCCTCGGTTGTCAAAGTTGCTGTGGTCCTTGTACTAACCTGACCCTCAGTTGTCAAAGTCGCTATGGTACTTGTACTAGCATGGTCCTCGGTTGTCAAAGTCGTAGTGGTCCTTGTACTAACCTGACCCTCAGTTGTCAAAGTCGCTATGGTACTTGTACTAGCATGGTCCTCGGTTATCAAAGTTGCTGTGGTCCTTGTACTGACCTGACCATCGGTTGTCAAAGTTTGTATTGGTCCTTGTACTAACCTGGCCATCGGTTTTCAAAGTTACTGTGGTCCTTGTACTAACCTGACCATCGGATGTCAAAGTTTGTAGTGGTCCTTGTACTAACCTGACCCTCAGTTGTCAAAGTCGCTATGGTACTTGTACTAGCATGGTCCTCGGTTGTCAAAGTCGTAGTGGTCCTTGTACTAACCTGACCCTCAGTTGTCAAAGTCGCTATGGTACTTGTACTAGCATGGTCCTCGGTTATCAAAGTTGCTGTGGTCCTTGTACTAACCTGACCCTCGGTTGTCAAAGTCGCTATGGTACTTGTACTAGCATGGTCCTCGGTTGTCAAAGTTGCTGTGGTCCTTGTACTAACCTGACCCTCAGTTGTCAAAGTCGCTATGGTACTTGTACTAGCATGGTCCTCGGTTGTCAAAGTTGCTGTGGTCCTTTTACTAACCTGACCCTCGGTTGACAGACTAGTATAGTACTGCACCCATAACAAACAAACTGAAAAATAGTTTTAGCTAAAAACCAAGAGAGCTTACTGATTATCCACTGAAGAATTTGCTTGTTTAGTTGCATTTTCAGATTACTTCTGTAGTTAGAAATGAACCAAGCCAGGAAGCTCTTGACAGCAGCTGAGGGTGCGACGGAACACGGCACTATAGTAGACAGTAATTTGCTCTTGTTGGAGTGACCTAGGAATAATCATTATGATAAAGTAAAGTTTTATTATTTGAGTGTTAGGTTAAAAGAAACACGTTAAAAAACAAAATATATATGGCACAATAGAAATAAGAATTACAGCAAATTACAACACTATATGATATTTCTTGTTAGTACACAGTAGACTTTGCTCAAAATCCCACATAATATCAAAAGTAGTTAAATTCAATTCATAAATCCTTTATTCACAATGAATACCATCTTAAAGTTAAGAAAAGCATAAACTACAAAAATAAAGACAAAAATAATTAATTATTGTGGCATTAATGTTCTCTTATTATCTAGTTAACATCATAACTGAAAATATTAAATATTCTCTAACACAAATAAAATAAAAGTTATATGATATTCATATATGTTTCACATTTAAAATGAAACTAAAATAAATAAATACTCAGTTAGAATAGTCAATAAAGTACAAAAATAATAAAGGAAATTCAGACTTGAAGCCTTATGAATAATCTAATGCTCGGTATTGAAATACAGTACATTCACACAGAGTATTTCTATACAACTACCTAAATGTGAACAATCTCATAAAACAATGGAATATAACTTTGAAATACTGCCCAAAAAACATAACTCGAGTTTATAAATGGTCTCCTAAACCTCATCCAAAGAGAAAGGAGCTAATTTAATCACAACATTCCTTTAATTAATTGTTCTTAACTTTATATCTGATTCGAGCAAAAGTCTCCTAGGTAGACTATGGAAGTTGAGTTAATGAATAGCACAGATAAGTATTTAATCAGCATCTACTTGAGGGGAGATATCACTTATCATCAATATTTCAATATACAGTGAATCATTTTAAAATTGAATTCTTACTGTAATACCCCACTATCCCCAATAGTCAATGGAAGGGTAGTAGCGGGCACTAAGCTGGCAGGTGGACTGAGAATCGGGCCTGGAGACATGGAGATCATTATAAATATTGTTTTCTTTGTGTATAATTATGGTTCTCTCCTTGTCTATTAACTCTTTAAAGAATTAAAATTATGCCTAGAAGTAATTTAAGAGGGATTTGCATGTATTTTTCTGTAAGTAACTATTTCTAACACGTACAACCTAATAAGGGGGTGAATGGGGGTGAGATGCGTGCAAAATAAATATCTATTTTGCAAAATATAAGGGATCATGCAAGAGTTCCCTCATAGTCTCTCTCACTCCAACTCTGACAATTAACCTACGTGAGGTGCCCTTATAAGCTGAGCAACCGAGTGGAAGGTTCGGGTAACCAATCCCAGCGGGAAGCCTGGCCAGGGAGCAGATTTTTGTTGGGGGCTGTGGACCTGTCCTCTGTTAAAAAGAAGCTATGACAGGCCTAGCTAGCCGGTAGTGGATAACCTTATCAGCTTTCAACAACAAGAGAAGCCTCGGAACCAAAGTTAACACCCAATCTAGACTAACTTCTGTAAACAGTTCAGGCAAAAACGATGGCATACAGCCTAATGCTGGACTGAAGTGTGCTCAGAAGAACCCAAAAATTAAAGATACCATAAGAATTGGAACTTTGAATGTAATGTTTTTAACAGGTAGAGTTGAAGAAATAGTGGATATGATGGACAGAAGAAAGGTAACATATACTGGGGCTAATGAAACAAAATGGAAATGTAAAGGTAAGAAACAACTGAGAAAGAATTTCACACTATACTAGAATGGCAATGAAAACCAAGCAAGAAATGGAGTTGGTTTTGTATTGAGCAAAAAACTAGATGCAATTTCAGAAGTAGTCTATATAAATGATAGAATTATAAGAGTAGATGTAAGTACAGGAAAAGAGAAAATGACTGTGATACAGGTATACGCACCACAAACAGGCTGTGAAGAAAGTAACAAAGAAGATTTTGAATTAGAATCAGAAGACTGTATCGGATGTGAAAACATAATAATTGTGGGAGACTTCAACATGCAGTTAGGTACAGAAAGATGTGGTTGCGATCATGTTTTAGGACCATAAGGATATGGAAACAGAAATGTTGTAGGAGAACGCCTTCTGGATTTGTTTGTGAGAAACAAACTCAAAGTACAAAATAATTGATTTGAAAAGAAGGATAGCCACAAGACAACAAGGTACGGTTGGGATGGTCAAACTAAAACAGTCATACATTATGTCATCACTGATACAAAAGTAGATAGAATCGTAAAAGATCAAAGTAATACCCAGTGAAGATCTCAGTAAAGACCACAAATTGCTAGTAGCAGATTTAAGGGAAACCAAGCTACCAAAGATAGTTAAGAAGAAGAAACCAAAGATTAAAGTATGGAAGCTGAGAGATCCTCTAGTTAAGTGCAAATACCAAAAACTTATCCAACAAGAGTTACCAAAATGTAAAGTGGAAAATGGAGAAGAAGAGTGGAACAAATTTAAGAAAGCTCTGGTCAACAACGCTGAGCAACTTTGTGGGAAAACCAGCTCTAAAGTCAAAGAGAAGGAAGCTCCATGGTGGATTAATACAATAAAAGAAGCAATAAAGGAAAGAAATAAATCAAAAAGGGACATGGACAAAGCAAAACAAAGCTCTGGACACAGGGATGAAGTGGTAATAGCTGCAAAGAGTGCAGTCTATCGACAGAAAAAATTAAATATAAAGAGAATGATAGTAGAAGAAAAAGAAAAATTTATTTATTTATTTATTTATTGAACCAACGGCAATGCCTTTTTAAACAAAGATTAACAAACATGCAGAAATAACTGTTGTACACTAAAAATATTATGAATAAACAATATGACTATCAAAAATAACAAACAATAAAAAAACTAACATGGTAAAGTAAATAAATAGTAACAACGAACATGAAATAAATTAAACTAATAAACTTTCAAAATTCAACAATGAAAAGACTAAAGCTAACTAGACTAAACAAATGATAACAATAAACCAATACTGAAAGCAAATAACAAAATAACTAGCGTTATAATGAATGTGTGCAAGTGTAATGTAATCGGATGAAGTGTGTAGGTGTGGGGGAAAAATGTTGGAATATTTCACAGAGAAGCTTCAAAAAGACTGTGTTGGAAACAAAAATCTAATCTACAAGGTTATAAACAGCAAACGTAGAACTTGTGAAAGCATTTAGGGCATTGAAAATGGAGAAAGTGAGTTGGTGACTAAAGACATTTATAATCACTGAAGTAATGAAAAACCATTTCAACAACTTAATGGAACTTTAGAAGATATTCGCGAGGCACAAACTGTACTTAAGTATGATTACAAAATGAGCCATCAATAACATGGTTAGAAATGGAAAATTGTGTCAAAGCTATGAAAAATGGAAAATCAGCAGGAGTGGATGAAGTTAGTGATGATATGATAAAAGCAGCGGGAGTGCACAGCTTCATTGGCTTACAATAGTCTTAAACTCTACATGGCGAGAAAATAAAATTCCCAAGATTGGGAAAAAGGAGTGATAATCCTTCCATTTAAGAAAGGCTCAAGGAAGAAGTGTAAAAACTACAGAGGTATCCCTTTGCTCTCCAATGGACTAAAGATAATGGAAAAGATCATATAAAAGAGACTACGGACAGCCACCGAAAATCAACTAGAAGAAGAAGAGTATGCTTTTAAAAGTAACCGCTCAACAACAGACCTGAATTTTACCCTTCAAAGACTAACTGAAAAACATATTGAAAAAGATAAAAACCTTAAATTTGGTATTTCTGGATACTGAAAAGTCCTATGGCAGGGTACCACGAAGTAAAATATGGGAGTGCCTAAAACAGAAAAAAGTTACAGAAAGTAAAAATGCATGAACAATTCCAGAGCTGTGTCCAGATTAGAATTAACACCTCATCCTGGTTTGAAACTAAAAGAGGAGTACAACAGGGGAGTGCACTTTCTCCATTTCTATTCATTTTAGTTATGGACAAAATAATGAAACAAATAAAAAGAGAAATTACATCAGAGTTTAAAACCCTAGTGTTTGCAGATGATGTGGTAACTTGGGGTTACACAGAGCAAGATGTCCAGGAAAAACTCAATTTATGGAACAGCAAGTTTAAAGAGTTCAAACTTACAGTCAGCAAATAAAAAACAGTATTAATGACAGTTGGAAATAACTTAAATTCAGTAACCTTAAAACTAGGAAATCACACCCTCAAAAATGTAGAGAACTTTAACTATCTTGGGAGCACTATAACTAGTAATGGTACAGATACATTTGAAGTCACCAACAGACTATATAAAGGAGCCACATTTTTCCACCAAGTCAGAAGTTTGTTATGGGATAGTAAAGTACCAAAAATAGCCAAATCAACAATGTTCAAGACATACTTTATGCCTTTTTTAACTTACAGCCTAGAAACTTGCATCCTGAATAAAAAGGACTGTAGCAGAATCCAGACATCTGAAATGAAATGTTTAAGGACATCTTTGCAGAAGACCAGACGAGATAGAATCAGAAATACAGACATAAGAGACCAGTTTGGGTGTAATATGACAGTTGGAGAAAAGATCAGAATGGCAAGGTTAGGATGGTTTGGACATGTAAGAAGAATGGAGGAAGGAAGAGCGGCAAAAACGTGGTTGTAAAGAGATGTTGATGGTAAGAGAAGAGTTGGGAGATCACGAAAGAAATGGATAGATATAAAGGAAGACATGATACTCAAAGCTTAAAGGACAGCAGTTGCAACAAATTGAGGATGACAGAATATACATGGACAGGAAAAGATGGAAGAGCCTTGTCAACACACCCGGGAGGAAACCGGAGCTGCTAAACCGATGATGATGATGACAACCCAAAAACTGTTATAGTGCAGTACCAGAACATAAAAACAGGACATTACTCTGACATTGTTTAGTATAGCAATGGATCAACTGAAAATTTGTAGTTAAGCTTATCCAACCCTTTATTTCAAACGTGATATCAAACTCATAGGCGTTGTTTATTTTTTAGGGGTGAAAACCACACCTATTATTAAAAATGACAGTCTAAATCGTATTATATTTTAAAATCATGTTTTTATACTTATAATATAATTTATTTCCTGTTGTAGATCATAAATCATCTAAATATCATAGGTTTCAACCCCTAAAAACCACTCCTGCTGAGATTAATTAAAAAAGTCAGTTTATATGTTGAAAAATTAATGTTTGTATATAAAAATGACAACTGTTTCTTGTTCTAGAACGTATTTATTGTACCTCATAACATTGGACAACGCCCCTCATAAAATTCGCAAGAGACATGTACACACGTCGCCGGAGCAGGTGCAGTTTGGAGTTCAAAGCCGCTTGGTTCCGCCTATTTTCGTTAGGCTTTGCGAACAAAAATAAGAATAACTGAGAAACGTTCAGCACAGCATTAGAATAGCATGGGCACAGCTCGAAATAACAAGAAACATATCTAAAAATGTTTCTGGACATTATTCGGGCAACGTTTTTTTCCAGTAATGAGTCATTACATTTTTTTAATTTCAATTAGTTTTAATTTTAATTAATTTATTAGTAATAAATAAATATGCATCTTCGTGCGCTCGATACAAGAATGAACTCATACACATATAAATTAATAGCATTTTCACACGTAATTCATAATTGCTGCAAAATGTTCTGGAATGATATGCAATTGGTTACTGTAAGGATAATTACTCTTCATAATAGAGAATTACTATTAAAAGACTGCTGAGTCGCTTAATGTCTCTTGACAACATCCTTGGAAATTAAGTGTTTAAGCCAACCAATTTAAGTCTCTTTTTTGCATTAAAACCTTTTCAGTTGCACGCTTCAACTGACAATGGCTACCATCAACCTGCATAAAAAATATCATAGAAAGTTGACATTTATATGGTATTTGGGTAAAATGTAGTCAATCCATACCTAAATTGATCATGGTGACTATCAGGGTATACATAAAATATAGATGCATATCTTAAGAAGCTAATACCTTAACTATTTTTTAAATGTTAAAATATACTCACTCATAGGCCCATTTCTTAAAAAATTAAGCAGCAAAGTAAATTCATCATCATTGAATGCACGCTGAGCAGCCACTAATGAAATCTCTTCTAACAATTCAACAAAGTTTGGTGTACTATTTCGGCCACCTAAAAGGATGAAAAATTTAACCAAAAAAAACAAAAACATAATATTCAACTAAATACAAATAGAACACAATTTATTAATGTAATGACAAATGTAAGCCGGTGTGGTGGCTCTGTGGCTTACGCAAGATTGTGACTGTGGAGAGCAAGGTCCAAGGTTCGAATCCCCACTGAGCCCACAGTCGGTACTTCACTCATTGAATAAAATTCACACACAGACCTGTAGGCCCATGTGAACTGGCAAGTTAAGTTTTATTTAAGAATAAGAATCTGTTTAATAATATAAGTAACAAATAAAGATAATAATAAGGGTGTAATAAAGACCAGACACTAGTTTATTAAAAGTTAATAAGTTACAGTTGAATCTTGATAATACAACAGTTACGCGATCGACGGCATGTCAGATTAATAAAATCGTAGGATTTCCATATTTGTATTTCTCTATATGATAATTATCACTTCTTAGAAAAACTTACGACAGTAGCCGCTGAATAACATGCTCAGAAATTACGTACCATCTGCCATATTAAATGATACTGATATTTAAACGTAGGGAAGTTTTCAGGATCGTTTTAGACAGGTGTCCTTTCTAAGAACCTTAGATCTGTATAAACAAACTCTTTAAAATTTATTGAGTTAATATTTTTTTCTTTTTATGGGTGTCTTTGGAAGTATGTAGGCTATATGCTTTTTTTATACTTCGGGTCCAACAAAAAAATACAGCACTATTTACAGTAGTAGTTTTTTTAATATTACAACTAAACATTATCTTAACTTATAACATCATTTAATTAATTGTAGGTGTGGAGTTTTACAAAAATAAAAAAATTTCTATACGCAGTTATATTTACTGATTTTAAAATGTCTACATTCTATAGCCAGAAGTAAATAGACAAACAATAAAATAGAGGTTAAATACGTTTTTACGTCACTTTTTTAATCCAAATGCATTATTTGAGTATCGAGGTGATTATCTCATCATCAGATCCTATAGAAGTTAAGTTGAAAGATGATACATGAAGTTGATAGTAAATATCTCGTCAGTAGTCAATAAACACAAGCATAAGTCCTATATATGCCTGTGGCTGTGACACCTTATTGTAGGCCTACAGCTTGAATTTTAAATGTGTTTAAATGTTTTTCGTTTATGTTTGTACATGTGTTTATTGACTACTGACAAGATGTTTACCATCGTCTTCATGTAACATCTTTCAACTTAACTTCTACAGGATCTGATGATGAGGTAATCACCTCAAAACAAGAGTAATCCATCTTGATTAAAAAGGAAGTGCTGGACGCAAACAGGTATTTTAATCTTTATTTATTTTTTTTTTAAATCTATTAGTTTTTGTTCCTTCTTACGTACATAGTCTGTCATACGGTAGCTTTTTCTCAAATATTTCATTGCATAAAAATGTTCTTTTTTCAAGTTCCCTGTCCTCACACCAACATACCAAGATATTTGTAGCCTAAATGGCTCCATTACAAAAATTGTGCTTTTAAACGATTAACAACTTAACAATGGAAGTAGCAGAAATCAAACAAAGTTACAGAATAGAACAGAGAAACAAATAGGTGTATGCTCAAAGCACACGGAACAGTAGGAGGGGGAAGCGTTTGTCAAAACAAATCAGTATATTTATGCAATGACGTCATCTGATGAGACATTGTATTACCGGATATGTCGGACTATCAAGTCTACTGTAATACAAATATGTATGTCAAAATAAAACAAGATAAACATGAATGAAGTTAAATACTAAATGTATCAAATTTGGAAAAATTTAAGCCAAGAAAATTATTCAACACGGTCCCAAAACTATATTTATTTATTTATACTAATGGACATCTCCATTTTTACATTAAATGAAACATAAGTTTGACAATTGTCTCAAAGTGTGACTTACAGCTAAGATTGCCATGCAGACTGAATTATAACGCACAAAAACAATAAATAGTACAAGCGTGATTTACATAGACCAATAATTGTATAAATAGAACAGGTCAATGCAATAATATGAAATAAGTACATGCAAAATATTACAAAGTGCAAAACAAACAGATCTTTTTTACTCTTGCCACGCTATCATGAAAGAAGTCCACATGTTTGGCAACCTTGTTTCCAGCTCTTTGGAGTCTGGCCATCGTGCTGTTGGCTGCGTAGCTAGTTTGATGCTGTTGCCTTATGAACAGGTCATCAGACCTGGTACTCGTCGGGACCCTGTACAAGACCAAACGAAGTATGTTTGGGCAGTCGACTTTTCCATTTATGATGTTATGTAGCAACACCATGTCGACAGAGTCTACGCTGCTCAAGTGATTGGAGTCCAAGGTCAATAGATAACATTTCAACTGGAACTTGAAAGTATGGATAACCCTCCTTAAAGCCAACCATGTGAATAAATCTTCGTTGGACTCTCTCCAGATCAGCAATGAAGTATTTCTGATAAGGGTTCCATATTGGTGAGCCATATTCCAGAATTTGCCTAACTAAGGCACAGTACAGAAACTTTAAGGCAGTTGTGTCCCTGAACTGCTTCGAGCAACGAGATAGAAAGCCAAGCATTCTGTTAGCTCTGCTGCAAACGTCATGTATGTGTACATCGAAGTTCAGTGGTGGGGTTAAGATAACACCTAGGTCTTTAACACGCTCCACACGAGCAATGGACTCATTACGCACTCTATAACTGAAGTTGATAGGAGTTTGGCAACGATGGAACGTGATAACCTGACACTTCTTTGTGTTAAGGGTCATTCTGTTGTCTGCACACCATCGGTCAAGACTTGATAGATCCCTCTGTATCCGAAAGCAGTCATCTTCAGATTCTATGATTGAGAAGATTTTTACATCGTCTGCAAACATAGGGACATTACTCTGTAGCACTTCAGGAAGATCATTAATAAATAGAGAGAAAAGATAAGGCCCAAGTAACGATCCCTGGGGCACCCCAGAGTAGGCAATGAATTCAGAACAGAGGGACGATGCAAACTTGACATACAGACGTCTGTTGAAAAGGTAACTTGCCAACCACCGAGCACAGGAGTTTCCAAATCCCTGTTCCTGCATTTTTGTCAAAAGAAGTGAGTGGTCAACTGTGTCAAACGCATTGGAGAAATCCAAATAAACTGTGTCAAGTTGTTTATTTAAGGAAATAATATATTCTTATAATAATAATAATAACAATAATAATAGAATATATTATTCTAGTCCAATCATAAGTGAATTGGTTCAAACTATTTTAGACACCAACACTTGTTTTATTATTAATCTGTAGTCAGACAAACTTGTGTGAGTAACTTTTTTTCTGTTCAAGACTAGCCCATCAAATCTAGAACTGAGCCTAATCCCAAATAAATTTGGAATCGTAAACTAGTTTCACTGGTAAAACTAGACAAGTAAAAATAACAGCTGATTCTGGATTTTTTTTTTTTTTTTAATATTTCAAAAATTGTAATCCGTAACATGTGATTTTTTTCAAACCTGTTTAAACTGATCAATTTTAGTTTTAATCATTTTAGGTACTGAATTAATGTTGGATTGATTTACTGTACCTAATACAAAATGTTATCATGAGCCCAAATTTAGAAACCATTGTCTTTTAAGTCAATAATTTTTCAAGGAAACGAGACCTACTTCCACAGAGTATTCCTACACTGTGGCCAAACATGGACAATTTTTTACTTTCAACAGTTTACTTCCATCCCATTATATAAAATAAATCACAAATTTATGTTTAATTTTTAGTACCGGTAGTCCATGTGACTACTTGTTTTCTACTGAAAATTTACGTGTTTTATTGCAAAATGTAATTCTCTACGAAAGTAGGTCCAGTCAATACTATATATTTTTGTATAACGTAATTGACACGGAAGAAATTTAATTTTAGATTCATTTTCAATATTTTAAAAAATATAACCATGTAAAATATGTGAAAACTAACAACAATATTACTAGCTATGTTTTCCATGAATTTGTTTGTTTGTTTACAATATATACTCTAGTCCATTTTGTCTGAATAAATTACATTTACGTCATGAAGTGGAATCAAAGTGAAGAAATACTACCAATCCTTTGTGATTTGTTCAGTTTATTCTAACTATGATTAGCAATGTATATAGGATAGGTAATTAGGCCTATGTATCTTAATTTTAAGACCTACACCACTTAATTTTAAACTTTATACCAAGGAACTATAGACTATGAAAATAGACCTTTTCTCGAAAATCCACTTTTTATGGATATCCTTACTTTTGTTCTTGTAATGTAAATATAGGCCTAGTCTGTTGAATGTTTAGGAATAAATGTTTAAATCCACTAATCAAATCAAATAAATAAACCTTAAACATAGGTGGTACTTAGTCTAGAAAGCATGTTTAAGGCCTACCATGCTTGTATCAGCTGTACCCGACTTTTTCAATAGACCATTAAACTTACCCTATAGATAGATACATATTCAGCAATTATCGGACAACCACAATTCTACTTACTTTCCAAAAATTCCACCTCTCTAAGGCAAGAAATGTTACCATTTCTCACTCAAATAACTGGTATCATTTTGACTAGACCCAACGCAATGACTAAACCAATCAAACAAATATATACTTAATGCAGCCCATTTAACAAAAATTCATGACTAGTGAACAAATAGACCTATCAAATGCCTACCTGACAAGACATCTGTGATGACCTGATAAAATAATGTACTTGAGTTATGAGTAGTTTCAAGACTCATTTTGAACAATTGATAGGCCCTACATATACCTTGTTTAACTCAAAAGCATTTCAAATTAATTAATGCAAATAAGATTCATTAACTTTATTAGTCTAAATTATAAAACATATTAGGAATGTTATTAACATTTTAACACACTCAATTACTAAAGACAAATCAAATAAACTAACACAATCGTAAATAAATCAAATAAATGTAAATTGAAAAAAAAACTGTAAACTTTTTAAATGTAAAATTTTAAATTAATTTTAGTTTCTTAGAGTTCTTCCTGACAACTAGTTTAAAAACAGTTTTCATTTAGTTTACAAAACCATAACCAATGTAATAGTAAACGTAAACAATCATAAACTACTTTCCCGCTCTACTTTTCTAAAAGGCTACTAAGTAACCAACAATACAAACAGCTGTTGATTTCAAATTACAATAAACATATACTATAAGAAAAGCGAATGGTCAATGGTTGAAAATGTGCTACTAAATAATTATTTAGTACTGTATTACAATTAATAAGAAAGAGCACACATTTTTTAACAATTTTATCAACCGTTCAACGAGTTATAAATGATATACAGGCTAAAGTAGAATTAAGTGACAAAACATGTTAGAGTCAGATAATAGCAGAGAACTATAAACATTGAGGTCAGCCATTCGGCACCTCAGGAATAGAGTTCAAAATGTTTGATATTAAACTTGCTTAATTAAAACATGATTATGGTAGTTCAACAATGTCTTGAGGTAGCTGTGGTTTCAGGTGGAGCATTCTGATGTTGGTCGGATGTCCATGTTGAAGTGTTGTACACCACTTAGGGATGGAAGTTTCTTTAAAAAAATTGTTGAGTCGATTTTTTTATGAATTGACGAACGGGTACAATTCCAAGTTCATGATGAATCTGGGTATTACGCATATACAAAGGACACTTCAGTATAAGCCATAAAACCTTATTTTGAAATGCCTGCAGTTTCTTAAATGTTCTTGCTGAGGCAGTGCCCCAAACTTGGCAGCCGTACAACAAAAGTGGTCGTAGGATGGTTTTGTAAATAAGAAGGCCGTTTTTTACAGACAGTGATGATTTCTTGTTTGTTAATGGAAATAATTTTGACAATCTTCCATAAGCAAGGTTAAGTTTCTTATTTATGTGGAATTTCCTATTTGGTTTACGATCAAAATAAACGCCTAAATATTTTATTGCTTGATCAGCAGGATTCCAAAGTATTTCTTCATTAAAAATTGTGATATTTTGAGGTTCTATTGGCCGACGTAGAGTGAAAATCTTTGCCTCCCTTTTGGTTGAGTTGATAGCATTTTGATAACCAAGTAACTACGTGTTCCAAAGATTCTTGTACTCTCATGGTTGTAGTTTCAATGTCATGATGACTAAAGTAAATAAGAGTATCATCAGCAAATGCAGCAATTTTTTATTTGACGTAGGCAAATTGGATGTGTATTTGTTAAATAGAAGAGGAGATCAAATTGCACCTTGGGGTACTCCATCCTTAACAGATAGAACACCATCAATTTTGACTGAGAATCTCCTATCTTTGAGGATACTTCTTATAATTTTGAACATATAACAAGCGATTCCAGTTTCTCTTAATTTAAACAATAAACCGTCATGCCAAACACAATCAAACGCTTGAGCTATGTTTTAAAATATGGCAGAAGTGTGACTTTTTTTATCAAAGCCCTGAATAATGTCTTCTGGATACTCTTAACAGTTGGTGATTAGTAGAATGATGAGAACAAAATCGAAATTGGTGTGGTGGGATAAGAGAAGTACTACTTACAAAAGCATCTAAGCGACTTTTAATAATTTTCTCAAATAATTTTGAAAGCGTGGGGAGAAGACTTATTGGACGGTAACTACTTACTTGAGATGAAGGCTTTCCAGGTTTGTGAATCACAATGATTTATGAATGTTTCCATGATGTCGGGAAATATGAAATGCTAAGGCAAGCATTGAAGAGGGATCCATAGAATACAAGTCCTCTAAGAGGCAAGTTACAAAGTACTATGTTAGGTGTACTATCATCACTAGGAGACTTTTTTTGTTTTTAACGACTTCAAATTGTGAGAACTTTCAGATGGAGAAGTGTATTTCACTGGAAGTAAAGAGTAAACTTAATATTGTTATTATAGTGAGCAGGCACAATATTGAAGTTGACAATAATTGAGAATTATTTTACTAAAAAAATGTAAACATTATAGACCTTCTATTATGTTGGTTTAATAGAAGGTCTATGGTAATATTATGTAAAACAACAAACTAAGTAATTACGTCCATGACTTTAATACAAGTACTGTAACAAAATTATAGCCCTAACTGTATATAATTGTAATTTGAATGGTGTGAAAATATTTTTCTTCTAATATGAATTTAAACTTCAATATGGAATCATAATATTTACTATTTACCACAAGGCAGTATTGTATATGAAACACAAACTCACTCACAGGTTCTTGCTCAATAAAAAAACAGCACATTTTTAAGAAATGTTTCTGTCGTGTATTTACTCTGTCTGGTTAGCTTTCCTACTGGTATTTAGGTACGATACAGTATAATATTCTTAGATAAATTAAAGTCCCCAAGTTTGTTTAAAAGATGATTTTTAAGAGTTAGTGCAACTAACTGGAGTGTTTAGGGCAGGGTTCCTCGTTAGGATTTCATGACAAGCCTTATTATTACTTTTCTCACAATAATCTAAGGGCCGCGAGTTTTTTCACATGTTTTATAGCTTGCAATTCATCTGCATCTCTGCTATTAATTTAGTATTCAGTTCATTAAAACAAATATGAACCATTCTGAGAATTGTGACTTATAAAAATACCAAAGTGGTTGTCACATTAATAAATAATAGTGTCAGGTCAAAAACGCCAGTGTGAAGAAAGTACACAGTGCTAGTGTCTGGTCAAACACACCATTAGAATATTGTCTTGAAAACCATTGAACTTCCTCAGTCCTGATCAACCACTTCTCAGTATTCTACGTTTTCATTGGGTGCCTACCTTGGATTGGCTTCACATATCTTTTAAAGCTACCATATCAAAACATTCACACAAAAACAACTGTTATTAGCTCTACTATGAAAATATACTGGGTGGTTATAAAGTTACATCACCCCACTTTTAAAAACATTTTTTAGCTAGGCCATTCATTCTATAGGTAGATGCTCCAACTTTTGGAATATTATAGAATACTGGGAGTAGCCTGAGTTCCAAGATATAGGTGTCATGTTCCAAATTTTTTCTTTTCTCCCTGAAATCAATGGTGTATTTAAAATGCAAAAGGGTTGTACCGTGTCCAATATCTTGTTTAACACTGTCATTTTACTGAAAACAGTTGTGCAATTAAAATACAAAAGAACAGTAACTTTTTTAAAGTACGAATTTTAGTTGAAATTGATTGTTCGGTTTTATTATGATTTTATTCTTTTATTCACATTATTACTCTAAGTTTAATTCTGTTTACAATGATGTCCCATGGTTTGTTGCCAGATCAGCTTATCGGTTACAAGTTGTGGTGGTAAGGACCAAAATCGCTTTGCTTGGAACTGTCACATCGACCTACAAAACATGCATTCAATTTGGGAGATGTTCCTGAAATGAAAACTACAACTGTAAATACTTTTGCATTTATATAAGAAAATGATGGCATTGGGACATTCTTTCAAAGTTCCCCTTGTGGTCAAACTTCTTCGAGTGCTTGCTTACAAACTTGGCTTTATTTATAAACTGTACATCACAAAACAAACTGAAAGGACTTTAACTCTTTTTGAACTGAAGTTAGCTACACTTGCATTCTGTCAGATTGCAGCATTTACCAAGGACAAATTGAAGATCACACAGAATAAATCTAGTCTCAAACTTCAATGACTGTCATCTTACATTGACTAGGCAATTTGATGAATAGGAGTCCATATTAGACACACTTGCCTGCTAAATAAAGCAAAACATCCAAGCGTTCTGTCGAAAAATAGTTTTATTACCCACTTGATAATTGACTTCTACCACAGACAGTATCTTCATGCAATGCAAACCCACACTTCGTACAATCATTAATTTATCAAAAGTTTTGGATTTTTTCAGCAAGAAGTGTAATCCGTTCCAGAATAAACAGGTATGTAATCTGTTTTCGTGTAAATCCTAACATTTTATTTCAAAAAATTGAGGACCTGTTCCCAGATCTAATCAAACAAGCCCCACTCTTTCAAAGTCAGGTATTGACGATGTAGGACCCTTCAAATAAAAACAAGTACTTTGCACTGCGCTTTAGCAGTTAAAGCCTACTTGAGTATATTTGTATGATTCGCAACAAAAGCATTCCATAGAAGTGGCTTGGGATTTGACCAATGACATTTTTGTTGCTGCCTCATCTCAATTAATATCTAGAAGAAGAGCACTTACAGATGTATATTTAATCAATGGAACCCACTTCGTAGGTGTTCTAATACTGTAAAATAAATTAAATTAAAATGAAATCTGTTTACTGGCAGGAAAGCACAAAACAATTGCTGTCGCAATATTTGGCCATTACATTTAATTTCTTTTCCTCTCTCAGTCCCACATCATAGATGAATTTGGGAGAGCTGTTAATAGTGCAAAATTTCAACTAAAAATTGTTCTGGGATCTTATGTATTGGAAGAATTTCAGACTCTGACAACTCAAATTGAAGGAGTGTTAAACTCCAGACCTCTGACTGCATTATCTTCTAATCCATCTGAGTTGACTGCGCTAACACCTTGACACTTCCGCATCGGATGTCCACTGACCAGTCTACCTGAACAAGACTCCAAAGATCAATCATCTTAAAAGGTGGCAAAAAAACTCAAGTGATGTTTCAGCATTTCTGGAAACATTGGCAAATTGAATACATTCATACGTTTCAACAGAGAACAAAGGGGAATAAGTCCAAATATAATCTGAAAGGTAATGATTTAGTGCTCATACAAAAGCAAAAAACACCACCTCAAACTTAGAGCTTGGAAAAGGACGGAGTTGTTAAAATCGTCGAGCTTCACACTCACAAAGGATGAATCATAAAAACCGTTATTAACCCTTTATAGGTCACTAGAATTATGATAATTTCCCCTGAGGCATTCTGGTTGATATTTGAACCACTAGCAAAAACTCATTGTGCACACCTACAAATAGCGTTAGTTTTGTTAACGCGCGCTGGTCGATTTGGCGACCACTGACAATAAAGTTCATTTTCGCTTGTTTAGTTGGACGAATATAGTCCTTATGAGTGCCAGCCAATCCTATTGATGGACCTGACTCGTGGGAACATAACAAGGATGTGATTCTCAACGCGTGCTGCGTTCTGTCGGAGTACACAACAAATAGTGGTTCAGTTCCCAACCAGCGTGCGTTTAGGACAGCCACGTTTTCCCACATCTGTGTCTATCACTATTTTTATGTCAACAACTGATAGAAGGTAAGTTTTTACAAATAATTAAATATTTACCAATGATAGTAGTATATGACACAGTAGATTTTTATTTGTTTCCAAATTATATTAGCCATATGAACTCTTAAAAAAATTAAAATATCCCAGTAAACGAGATTCATAACATTTTATAGTCATTTTGTAATTAACATAGAAACTTTATCTTTAAGAATTTTGACGTAGTATTGTACACATTTGCTATAAATATTCTCCTGTACAAGATAAAATAATTCAATAAGACATTACTCTTTGGGCTTGCAAGTTATAAGCAAAATACCGACAAATTACCTGATTACACTCCGGTGCTCGCGTGGTCTACTGGAATGTGAGTGCTCGCACGAAGTGATATTGCACTCTATTACATTTTGTTGTGTTTTTAACGTTATTATGACTTTTAAGGTCTTAAGTTACAAGTAGGTTAAACAATAAAAAACTTTGGCGTAAAACAACTCTTTAGTATAAAATATTTTTGATTTTTTTGTAGTGATACTATATTTGTTGGACAAACAATAAGCCATTATCATAATATGTTTATAACTTCTTTTTAGATTTAAGTTTTTCAAGTAAACTTAAAGTTTTAATTATTAGGATTAAGATTTTAGGTACCGTCAACCGGGGTCACTTTGGCCCAAATTTCAAGTTTTTTGCTGAATTTTGTTCCATATATATGTAACTATTTAAAAAACCATTAAACCGGTATTAGTTTTACTTTGTACATGAACCATTGAACATTTTAAAATAAGAAACAATAGTGTTAACCTCAATTAGGAATTTTTATTTAATATTTAAATTTGGGCTAAAGCTGACACTGACTTGGGGTCACTTTAGCCCAAATGTTAAATACCATATAAAAACCATGTCTTTGATGACTTGGGCTAAACCTACACATATTTTACTTTCAATATAGTTCATACTGTATATAAAATGGGGTTTAGGATGGTAGACAAATATTGGCACAATTAATAACAATTAATTTTAATAAGTAAACTAACGTAAGCCTAGTGACCTTTTCACAATGTAAAAACTAGGGGACTAAGTTAAATAATAATAATAATATAGGGCCTACTGAGAAAACTTAAATGAAAACTTGTAGTTCAGGAACCAAAAATTGGTTCCTCTTTAGCACTTTTGGTGGGTTGATTTTGCACAGAATGTCGTCCCATTGATATTCATGACAGTCGACCCGCTCTGGCCACCTCCAGCACTTCAAACCTTGCTGCATGCACTCAACAGTTACATTCTCTTTTGAGAAACTGGTTATTTTCCCTGGGTATTTTTGACCATTATACAGAACAATCACAAAATTGTCAATCTCACAGTCGTCAAAGGTTACCGGTACGTGCGATTTTTTGACACTTGCACGTGGTTCAACCCGAGTACTTGTAGGCCTACTTTTTGTACCGGTAGTCATTGGAGAACCACTGTCTATGCCTAATTCACAATCAGAGAATGTTTCAGACTCTCCATCTGACTCCAACAGTATCTGTGGTTCATCTTCGGACGAGGAACTTGGAGTAGGACTCTTCCGCTTCTTCTTTTTTGGGATAGATTTTTGCTTTCCAACAGGAGAAACTTGTTCACTTTCAGCAGTCAAGACATCTTGAACAGAAATGCTCTTTCCAGCAGGAACTTCTACCTTTTTCCGCTTTTTTCTTGCCGAATTGGAAGGGTTAACATAGTCACTTCGGTTTTTCTCTAGTTGCTCCAAAAACGCCTCTCCGACATATCCAACATCATCCTCGGTCAATTTCTTAGGGAGACGATCGAGTAGCATCTGTTTGTTTAGTGGAAAAATACCACATTTAGCAAAACCAGAGATAAGATTTGCAGCTTGGTTTCCCTTTAGGCCATTCATAAGCTCATTTAGCAGTCCTGGAAAAATGTCTTTAGGGACAGTCTGAAACTTGGCACTCGATTTAGACTCTTTCCATTTACGTAGTATGGATCGCCAAATTCTTTTCATCGGCGAAAAGAAAGCCACGTCTAAAGGCTGTGTTAAATGAGTTGTATTAGGCGGTAAGCAAACAAACCTAATATTATGGTTTTCGCACAGTTCCAAAACTCTAATGCTAATGTGGGAAGATAGATTATCACCAATCATTACCTTAGGCCCAGCTAGATTTTTGACAGATGGTAGAAATAGCGATTCAAACCAATCTTCAAATGTATTGCAGTCAAACCAACCGCTCTTTGTCCGGTTGTAACAGCAGTTTTGTGGACCATTTTCGGTCCAAGTAGACCACAAATGTTCAGCTTTGAACACAACATATGGGGGTAAACATTTGCCTTCGGCATTGCCGCAAAACATTACTGAGGTAGAACTTTTGGAAAAATTGCAAATATTCTCAACATACTTTGTGCCCCGTTTGCAAATGACCCGTTTACTTCCGGGATCATCTGTCAGATTTGTTTCGTCATAATTAAAAATATGACTCGGCAGCACATTATCAAGTTCTTTAGCCAAATTTTCCATGTAACAATCAATAACTTCTGCGTTAACCTGAGCTCTAACCTTTTTAATATTTTTGCTGAATCTGGTTGACAGAAGAGGGTGCCGATTCAAAAATCCCTTAGCCCAGTCATAGCCTGGCAAGTTATCTTTAAATTTTCCAATTTTAGTTCCTTTTTTATCAAGGTAGGCTTTAACAGTAAAACGAAAGTCAAGTTCACTCACGGGAAATCCAAAGTCACTTAACCGCACAAGGTGTTCTTCAAAAATTCGCTCCTCTTCTCCTGTGAAAGTCGTTGTACCTCCTTTTGGTTTTGAATGTTTACCAGCTAGCTTGTTTTTAATTGTTGCTCGAGGAATCCCATACTTCTCTTCAGCAGCACGCTGGGTTATCTCCTTGGAACGAATTGCTCGTAAACATTCCTCCAACGTCTCTGAAGAGTAGTTCGCATAAGGCCTAGACCCGAGAGTCCTTTTGTATTTTCTAGGCATGGTTAACAGGGCCTAAAACAAAAAAGATGGTACCTATGCATTAGATTGATTTGTTAAAGTTAATAAAAGTGTTTTGGGACCTAAATACATTGGAAATACAAACATTTAGATGACAGCATCTTAAAAACACTATTTTCTAACCTAGAAATATGTGGGCTAAAGACACCCCAAAAGTTGGGCTAAAGTCACCCCAACACATATTTTTGCTGATAAAAATTAAATCATAAGGAAAACATTTAAATCACATAAATATGATGTTTAGCAGATATATAAAGAATAATTTGTGACACTTACCTATAGTAAAGCTATAAATGCACAACTGTGACCATCAGAAGTTGAACCGGTATAACCTTTCACCAAAATTGCAGACAGCTGTGTTGACAACATTGCCAACTGTCAGGCCATAGAGTATATACTATAGTTGCATAGACTAGAAAGAACATAGAGTAAGCAGCAAAATGAGCACCATAACATCGAATTTGGTGGAAAATGAAATGAACAGTGTAGGATTGAAAGTTTTTTTTCTCTTTGGGCCAAAGTCACCCTTAAGGGCTAAAGCCACCCCAGTTGACGGTATAAATAATTTTGTCAATAATTAAATATATTAAGTTTTACAGTTTCAAGTAGGTTATACAATAAAAATCTTTGGTGTAAAACAACTCTTTAGTGTAAAATATTTTTGATTTTATATTAACAAATATAGTGGGTAGTGATACTATATTTGTTGGACTTTTATATCAAATTTTCATATTAATTATCTATGGATTTTATGATATTTCTGTATATTTTAAAACTTATATTTTTAATAAATAAATGGTGTTTTCATTACATTTTGCGTATTTTAAAATCCCTTTCTATTAGTGGTTGATATTTCGACCAGTGATCATAAGGTGTTCTTTAGTTACCCTAAAGCACACTTGTCGAAATATCAACCATAGCCTTAAATTTGGCAAATAAAACAGATAATTTTTTTAAATATTTTTCCCAACCTAAATAAGGCCTATTTATTAGATTACATTGAAAAAAGAGTTTGAAACTCAAAATGTTTAAAGTGTGCATAGAGAGATTTTAGGGGTGGTCAAAATTTCGACCACCGTGCGTCTGGGGAATTACCGCTAAATTAAGGCGTGCACAGAGAGATTTGTGTGGTGGTTGATATTTCAACCAGTGAGCGTTAAAGGGTTAAGCTCTCACCTCTCCCAATTAGACAAAGTAAAGAGTAAAACAGTTTTCTTTTAATTTTCTGACATTACTGAAACTAGAGAGACTCTTGTTTATTTTTCATTTCTATGGACACAACTGTAAGATGACTTAAGTTTGTCGGCACTGGTCACCACCCCCCCTACTTGGGGACAAAGTGTTTGCGATAGGTTCCATCCTCGGTGTTAATACCGGCACAACGTCTGCTCAATGGTTGCCATCGACGTGGATACTACTAGAGAAGTCTAGGGTGTCCATGTTGGATGGTAGTCTGGGTTCGGATGTAGTGTAAGGAAGAGAACTGAGTGTCAGACTTGTCAGTTAACTGAAAATCAGACAGACACTATGTGGTTCAGATTCCACATAAAGCTGTAGGTCCTATAGTTGCCCTGGCTATTATGCTATAAATAAATAGTCCCTTCTAAGCTAAGTCTACTAGACTTTTCATCTACTAGAATGCTTCTAAAACAAACCCTCCCCCCATAATTATTTGATCCCCTGATGATAGAGATGGGCCAAAAAGAACGGAACAGTCTTATTGGAACTGTTCTCTAGAGTTAGTTGTTCTGTTCCGAAACAGTTCACCAGAAATGACTGTTCCGGAACAGTTTGCTGAAGACGGGCTCGTTTGAGTCTAACTCGTCACACATATGCAGTTCACCAGAAATAGAAATGACTGTTCCGGAACAGCTTGCTAAAGACGAACTCGTTGAAGACTAACTCGACACACATCCGGCCAATAAACAATGAATAGTTTAAACTAGTCCGATTCCGGACCGCATGTCTTAGTATAATTTACTTTACCATATTACTCATAGTAAATTAACGTTTTGATTTTGTTATTTTATCTACTATTTTTGTTTGTATGTACCTCTTCATCATTATATTAGTTTTCTAAAATATGTATTGATTTAAACATGGGAACTCATTTTTACAATTTTACTTTCTTGTCTGTTGGGTTATCAATAGACTTTTTCTTTTGTCCAAACAGTTGTATATAAGTATATATGTATTTTATAACTATTCTGAATTCTGCAAATAATAGGCCTGATGTTGTATTATAAAAATAATGTATAGATTTTATTATATTTGCTGTACTTTCATGTTTTTTTTATTTAGGAAATAATGGTATGTCTTAGTACTATAATGTACTTTACCATATTATTGATGGTAAATTTACGTTTTGATTTTGTTATTTTATCTACTATTTTTGTTTTTCTGTAGCTGTTCATTATTATATTAGTTTTCTAAAATATTTATTGAATTTAAACATGTGAACTAATTTGTACAATGTTACTTTCTTGTCTTTTGGATGATTTATAGGCATTCTCATTTGTCCAACCAGTTTTGTATAGTTATAAATGTATTAAAAGCAAGAATTTATCCAAATATGATTGATTTAACCCACTTTAGAAATATAATTTTTTTTTTTTTTATAGCAGAGAAATGTTTTTACCCTTAGACTCAGGGTTCCAAACGATTCCGAACACTCAGGAGTTGGATGAATCTAGCTGGTCTTGGTTACAATCTGACTGTTCTTCATAAACTGTTCCGGAACAGCTTTACGGAACAGTTCAATTCCTGGAGTTGTTCCGGTTCCGACTGTTCCGCAAATTAACTGTTCTTGCCCATCTCTACCTGATGAAACTTCTTCATGAGTTTGCAAAGGTAATATGAAAAGTTGAATTTGACTGAAATGCTGGTTGAGAAGTGTGAATGTGACAAATATAACTACTGCGAAAGAAGATGGCTTCACAGAAATCATTGCTTAAAGAAAAGAGAACCATGTCCGTTGTGGTAGTTTCGACCACACACACGTACAGTGGTACTGACTCACCCATACACGTACAGTGGTATTGACCCACCCACCCATACACGTACAGTCAGTTTGTTGAGGGTAGTAAAAGAGGAGGCAAATGTTCTCTTTCACTGTTGGGTACCTTACAAACTAAAGTTGGATTGCCACTACACTGCTGGGTATCTTACAAACTAAAGTTGGAATGTCAGTACACTGTTGGGTACCTTACAAACTAAAGTTGGAGTGTCACTACACTGTTGGGTACCTTACAAACTAAAGTTGGAATGTCATTACACTGTTGGGTATCTTACAAACTAAGGTTTGAATGTCACTACACTGTTGGGTACCCTACAAACTAAAGTTGGAATGTCACTACACTGTTGGGTACCTTAAAAACTAAAGTTGGAATGTCACTACACTGCTGGGTATCTTACAAACTAAAGTTGGGATGTCAGTACACTGTTAGGTACCTTACAAACTAAAATTGGAATGTCACTACACTGTAGGGTACCTTACAAACTAAAGTTGGAATGTCAGTAAACTGTTGGGTACCTTACAAACTAAAGTTGGAATGTCATTATAAGCTACTGCACTTCAGTAAACTGCTCAAATACAAAATTTTATTTTTTGTTTCTAATTACAACACAAGGAAAAATAAAGTGTTGGGTTGGGTTAGGAAGCCTGTTATCTGTTGCCAATTTAATATTTCATAAAAGTACCAATTTTCAAAAAGTTTGAGAAAATAATAAAAATATAAATGAAAAACCAAAAAAATTGTATTTCAATATTTTACAAACCCATAGTTTGCCAAATCTAAAATATTAAATGACTGTACTTGAACAACAAAGTAAATATCTAATTAAAACACTAGAACAACAGCTAGTGATATACACTTTATTTTGATGTCTATTGTCATAATATCCAATGAGAAATGACGATAAATAAGAATATATTTATTCCACAATATAAAAAACTATTACAAAAAAGTTTGTAAAACTTTGAATAACTTGCAATCTGAGTAAATAATAAGAGAATAGTATCAAATTTAAATACAAATCTAACTCACAGTTTGTCTATCAGGAAGCTGCAGTTTTAATGTTATTTCAAATAAATTGACATTTTTGGCAGTCTTTAGTTCTTCTGGTAATTTATTAAAGATATGAGGGCCAAGAAATAAAAACAATTTTCTATAAATTATTTTTGTTACCTAGGGTTTGACAAAAAATTAAACAGCACCTCTGGTATAAAATTGTTTTGTCTTGTCATTTCTACTTCAAATGAAAAAAGGTTTTAAGAACTTAAAAAATGAAAATGTATTTTAACAGAAGTACTTAGAAAAAACGAAAGAGTGGTAAGGAAGGTTCACACTTGGATTTTAGCGAAATAATAGCCTTAGAATATTGTTGCTGGCTGCACCCCAGAGCTCTATACCACAAAATAAATGCGAGTAAATTTTCTTAAAAACGTGCGTGTTTGTATGCTTTTGCGTAGTTGGGTTTATAATTGACATATGTGTTGTTTCTATGAAACATTTCCGTCCAAAACTATGCCTAAATATTGAATATGGATAACTTACTTAATATGAGGACAATTACAAGTAATCTTTGCTGAGTAATTACAGTTAATTGAAAACTTCAGTGAATTTTCAAAAAGGTTTGGCTTTAAATCAAAATTAATAAAAATAATTTTTCCTACACTTATTATCATTTTATTGCTTGTACACTTTGCTGATAATACTGAGCCCTGATGCACACCTTTTAGAAAAGGTTTTGAATTACTAAGTTAATTTATAATTTTAACTTGTTGCATTCTACAAATTAAGAAGCTTTTAAACCAAATTGATGCATGTCCTACCAAAATAATAAGAAAGTTCCCATTTATCTAATATTATTTCACAATATATGAGATCGGAAGCTTTTGAAAAATCAATAAACAATCCTGAAGTGTTCATTAATTCTTTCAAGTATTCCTTCCATGAAGGTTGTTAAATCTCTCTCTGTAACTCTTGACTTTAGTGAAACCAAACTGATCAGATGAAAAAAGTTGGTTTTATTTAAAGATAATAATAATCTAGATTTTATGCATCTCTCAAAAAATTTGGAAGAGGGCAATGGGTCTATGGTTCTGAAACAGTTGGCGGTCACTTTTTAAAAAATCGGAACAATTATAGTTTGTTTCAATTTAGAAGAAAATTGTACAGTAGATGAAAACTGTTGTAGAACATGTTTTGTGCAAAGGTAACTCCATATTTTTTACTGGTGATAGATTATCTGCTCTACCCTAAAAGGGATAAGGAACCATCTACAATTTGTAGAACTAATTTAATAATGGCGTTTTATATTTATTCTGCTAAAATAAATTATTTTAATTTAATTTTCAGCAGATCAAATTTGATTTTGGCGATGGTGTAAATGTATTTCCTTATTTTTATAAAAAAAGTTTAAGGATTGAAATTAAATGCATACTATTATGTTGATTACACGAAAATACAAATTCTAGTCACACAACAAAAATATAATTATCTAATAGGAAAATTGGATTAACATACCGGGCTATGGACATTAATGCTTATATCAGCAATGAATCCCTAGAGGTCTTTAAAAAATAATCTTCTTAGCTTCATGAATTATATATTTAATGTGGCAGATCATATAACAAGTATAAAAAAGTTTAAGGAAATTATAAACATACAAAGGTTAAAACAAAAAATATACATATGTATACAAAAATTATGTAAAATGTGAACAAAATTTTAGTCTAAGTAGTTGGGCTTTGTGTGGTATTCCTTGAAACAAACTGGCACGCAAAGAGGCACTGAGCATTCTGGACACCACCAAATGGTTTCTTTCCTTCCAGCTTTCCCAGTTTTTTGTTTACATTTTTCTGAGCAAACCTTGCACACTCGTCTAGGATGGGCCTTCTTTTCTATAGAAGGGATTTTATCTGGGAAGTGTCTGGCTGTAAAACACGGAATATAACAGTAAAATAACTGTAACATATAAATTAATTGTAATATAACAGTAAAATTTGTTAAACATTAGTGACTCATATAATATACATATTCTATTTCCACAAATACTTACTTGAAGAAGCACTATCACCAGTAAGTACGGAAGCATTTCTTCCTAACACAATGTTTCGATTTGTGACAGAGGACAAGGACAGATGCATTAGCAATGGATCTCATGAACCGGTGGAAGAACAAAATTTTCCACAATTTTATTTGTTTTCTCTTGAAAGGGTAGTGTGCAATTATCTGATTGGTCTACACATTTTTTTCTTTTCTTTTTTGTATTGAATTAAAATATCAGGCTTTGATTTGGAAACCAAGCCTCCCTCAGAGGGGACTAAAACACCTGGAACAGTCATAACAAGGCCAACAGTCATAACAAGACCAACAGTCATAACAAGGCCAACAGTCATAACAAGGCCAACAGTCATAACAAGGCCAACAGTCATAACAAGGTCAACACATCTCTTTTGTTATTACAATTTGGAAGCAACAAATGATTCTTCTAATAAAGATTGTTTAGTTGGTTTTTAGGTTAGGTTAAAGGGCACTAGGCCAGGAATTAGTATATTAGAGAGATAGGACATCAGCAAACTTACCTTAAAAGACAAGTTCACTAACATCAGAGTAGTAGTCACAAACACAAAATCTCACAAATTTTCAACACCACTGGCATTTTCTTCAGGTGAGTAGAGGGAGAGAGAGAGAGACCAGAGAGAGAGAGAGAGAGAGAGAGGGAGAGAGAGAGCTCTCTCTCTCTCCCTCTACTCACCTGAAGAAAATGCCAGTGGTGTTGAAAATTTGTGAGATTTTGTGTATTTTGTGTTTGTGACTACTACTCTGATGTTAGTGAACTTGTCTTTTAAGGTAAGTTTGCTGATGTCCTATCTCTCTAATATACTAATTAGTTGGTTTTTAGAAACACTGATTTTTGGCAGTTCTTTTATATTCTGCAGACATGTTCCTACAGCCTTAGTTGGCCCACAAAATATCAAATACAGCTGGTAAGCTGTAAAACTGGTCCTTGAACACTGTACGCCTTTTCCCAGAACCAATCTCCATGTAGTATTCGAAAAGACTGATTAAGCAACTATCTTCAGCCTTGTCAGTGTTAACCTCCAATTTCAACCTGTAACTATGAATAACCTTATTTTGTCAGTAGTAATTAATACTTAGCATAATTATTTATTTAAATTTTTAAACTACTTATCATGGATTACTTACTATGGAGCTCATGTTTCGTCATCATTAACTTTTATAGTGATAATAAAAAAAATGACAAGTATAATTTCATTAAAAACAGGCAATGGGTGGAATATCTGTTTCTGACTAATATAGCTTATTACCTGCATGTCTTTTTAATCTCCTTCGTTTATGTTTATATCATTTTAAACTAAGCGCACCTGTCCTAGTTGGAGGCTGAGTGAGTAAATCTATACGAAGGTCAAGATCTGCACTGTTGTCCTCTTCTTCAGATTGAATAGTCATGGCAGCTTTTAACTATTCAGGATAATTTTCAGCATCATCTAATTTACCCTAAGCGTCTGAATTAAACATTGTATCACACACATGTTCATTTATTTCATGTATAGTTATAAGTTTTGTGGTTATAAGACATCGTCGATATCGGAATCAAACAAAATATTCCAAACTGTATCAATTTTAATTTTATAATCTCAAAAATAAAAACTGTGAGAGTGGCCTCACATTGTTTATTTTAGTATTTTCAATTGATTATAAAAATATCAATACATGTAAATACAATCACTAATATGGTACAACCTCAATTATCCAGCCTCGCTTTATCCGGCAGTCTGTGTTATCCGGTTCGGTATGTAGTTAACAATAAAAATTATTTACAAGAGCGTGCTGCATCATGTACAATTGTAGGTGCCCCGCTTACGTGTGCCATCTGTTATCAGTCACTAATGTGTTTCTCCAATAAAACCAAGTTATTTATGACTTACCTTTTATCAGGCTTGACCTTCGCCACATTAGGCCAGATAACCGAGGTTGTACTGTATTTATACGCAAGATAAAATATAATAACCTTTACACCACCAATTCATGTTATTTACAACAACAATTAGTAAAACAACTGAGTAAAACACGTTGGTGACTACGATCAGCTGTTGAGACTTGCTGACATTATAAAATTAAATATTTATCTAAAAACATAAGATTCAGGGATCTAGAAATCAAGGCATATGTTTGTAAACAAACAATAAACATAACAAGAATGTTTAAATTAGAAAATATAGGGACAGAGCAAAGTAATTAAATATTTATACCCGAGGTATCCTAGGACACCAATAGCTGGCGATACAGACTGTTATTTGAGCTACAAATGTTAACTAAAATTAAATTGAATTTTAACAACTTGTTCATAGAGCTTCCAAATCATAAAAACCAGTTTAAAAGCCTTAATCAAGGTATTTTTAATGCTTCTAAACTGTTCTGGGCAGATTTTTAATGCTTCTAAACTGTTCTGGGCAGGCTGGAAGTTCTAGAGTCTAAAAACCCAAGTGAGAAAGAAAATTTATTGCTTTTGTACCAAAAGGTGAAAACAATATTACCATTACAAAGCATGAGCTGATAAGGAAAATAGGACAACAGAATTGCTTTTGATACATGCTCAACACTTTTAAATTAAGACAGCTGTTACCCAAACTGTCAAGTCACCGCTGGGAAGTCGACAGCCCCATGGTAGACATGCAATTTTACTGCCAGTGGGCCAAAACATGCTATTTCTGTTCTATTTCAACTGTGTAAGATTCGTATTTATTATTATGATGAGTTATAGTGAACACTGAACACTCATGATTATTAAAGGTCTAATCTAGTGGATAATTAATAATAAGTAGATATAATGATTTTAAAATCATCAAGAATGACATATTTAACTGTATAAAACTTATAAAAGATATTCAATTTTTTTACAAAAACCCAACTTACAGTCCACTAGACTGAATTTTTCCTCTTACCAATCAATTTTTAGTGGAGCAAAACGGCTCTATTAATAAAAAAACTGTTAAGATTAATAAATGCTAATTTTATTGAAACAAGCTCTAAGATAGGAAAAGATGGTACACGTGTGGTATGTTTTCAATATATACTTTTCAAAGCCAACCTCCAACATTCCTGTTTTATGACCAATAATTTGCTTCATCAGACATAACATTAAGTTTAATAACACCATCAATTGTTACACATGGTTAGATCCTGTGTTAAGTTGATGAGGATCAAATATATCATATATGTAGATGATAAATACTCATTGTATTCAGTTATAAAAGACTGCCTTCACTTCGTAAAAGATATGTTCACTTACATAATATTTTATTATACTCCTGAACATGGTATGCATCAGGTACGTACCTTAAACTCAGAGATTTATGGTTATTGTTAGGTATTAATTAATTTTTCCTGTTAGCCAATCTATTCACTATTCAATAATTATTGTTAGACTTTTAATGCAGTCCAAGACAAATTTTATGTAGTTTAGTACTACCCTTGATTATGTTATTACGTACGAATAGATATCTCATCTAATAGCACAGCTGGTTTAAACTGCATTACATTTACATGGACTACACTAGGCGCTCAACAATAAACCTCAAAACAGAATTTGAAACATTGGGTGGGAAGTCTATCTCTGTGCTTATAAAATCAATGGTATTATACAAAGCACAAATAAAGTTTAATTCAATATAATGCTCTTAACCCTTAAAACGCGGCATCCGTATATATACGCATGTTTACAATTGCCCGTAACGCGTTATACGTAATATTTCGCGAGCTGATAACAATAATCCTAGAACAGGCCTAATACAATGTAGCGAGTTCTAAGATTCAAGGTCAGAACTATTTTCAGGTTATTATTCCATTTCGAGACCTTTGGACTGGTTACTAAGCAACGAATGTAAATAATATGAAGTTTTCATTCATTATTGCCTCTGTCGAGGTAACCGCTAGTGCTCGCAGCGAATATATACGCATCTGCTAGTCACATGACGCTGCGACCGGCTGGCGCTCGTCAGTCTGCAGTTATTTGTCGTCTGTCTCGTGCATTGTACTAACCTTTGGTCTGTAAACAAAGTTTATTATTTCGAATTTACTCTATATTTTTCATTGTGACGTCTAGTTTTATTTTTGTTGTAAATAGTGTTTATTTTGTGTACACAATCTGTAGTCTTATTGAGTTATATTGTATATCTTGTTATTGAGTATATTGTATATTGAGTTACATATGAATTGTATATCGTTATTATTTTTTTTTACATTGTACTATCCTGGTTTAGATTTTAAAAAAATATAACTTTACAAAAACTAAAATTATATATATTCAAGAAAATTAAGCATTAATTGAAAAATTACAGAAAATTGCTCAGCGTTTTAAGGGTTAAGTTTTCATTAAATTTTTAGAATTATTTTACAGCGTCATTTATCAAGACCCCCACATAACCAAAATGAAAAAGTATTTTGGGTTTGTAACAGGAGATGCTGATTTGGTTCAAAATTCATATCATGACACATTCTGCCTGGTCTACCAAAACAATTTGTCTAAAATGAGTCCATTAAGTTATAATATTTGCCTCCCTAGTGTACAAAGTTCAATTCTAAGACAATTTTATTTACTATTTAAAACTGGCATTCATAAAAATCTTCAACATTTTGTTATGGTCTTGATGGTCATGAGTGATCCATATATTTTGTTATGGTCTTGATGGTCATGAGTGATCCATATATTTTGTTATGGTCTTGATGGTCATGAGTGATCCATATATTTTGTTATGGTCTTGATGGTCATGAGTGATCCATATATTTTGTTATGGTCTTGATGGTCATGAGTGATCCATATATTTTATTTAACTGTTTATTAAACTTTTGAAATTACATTCCATCATTCATTAGTAATTGTTTTAAAGTCTTTGTTTCTCACTATCAAACTAGCAATCCTTTATTTCGTACTAGCATACGATAATCATAAATGACCACTATCTTGATTCAACAAAAAATAAAAACTTTAACAATTTATAAAAAATAAATGTGAATACTTTATATTTATCTACAACTTTGCGCAACAGAAATTATAGGTACATTTTTGTGAGACTCGTACTTTCCCCAAGCGAGGACACAATAAAAATTCTATCAGTATATTTATTGGTAAGGCAAAAAGACACATGGAAAAGTAAGTTTATATATTTACAAGTGTCCATATTATTCTTGCTATTAAGGCTAGAAGAAAAAATGAACATAAAGATGAATGAAGAAGAGCCTTCAAATTGAATGAGGAGAATCTTTGAGGTGTTTCTTTACATAAAGCTCCTATCATGCAGTGTTTCTTTGCGGATACTATCACAACTTCAACGGTCTTTCCCATCAGTCCAGGTTGATTCTCCACTAATATCTAAAATCAAACATAAAATATGAATGTTATAATAAAATGAAAATGATTATTACGATTATTATTAATTATTGAGTACTAAACAAACCTGCTCATAATACTTGTTGTGACCGACCAGATGTTTCCCATCAAATGCTTCCTCAGTGATGAGAACAGTCTGTCGGGAGCCCATCTTATTGCCATAGGGTTCATATGATTGAAATAGGTCAGACAACTTCTTTGTCCGCCGCTTCACCTGTAATAAGTGATTGAGTAATGAAGTCACTAAAAATATGTAATATACACTGACAAAAACATTTTTTTTTTTTTTTAATTTATCACAGCAGAAATAAATATGACTATGTACAAAAAAGTACAATTGTTAATATGATACAATATTATTTTGCAATTTTTAATTGTTACAGAAAAAATGTTTGTTGAATCAGAATCAGAAGAAGACTTTATTCATATACATGGAGTACAGAATAGGTGTCATAGTTAAAAATAATACTAACTAGTGCTAAAAAGGTACAAGAATTTTTAAAAGTCAAGTTCAGGAAAAATGTAAAATACAAGGTGACATATTTATAGTGACTAAAACTTTCAATTTGTAAGTAATCTGATTACTAAAAAGGAAAAGTCCTCCAGTTTATAAACTCGTCTACAGTATAGAACGGCTTTTCTTGCAACCATGTGATGAGGCGTTGTATACGTTTTGACAAACACTGCCCTTGTTTGGGAATCTAGTTCACATTCCAAGATCTGTTACGTATTTCATACTTTTACAGAAACCCTAATTTATTGCTTATTAATTTGATTATTTGCTGCATCTTTCCTGTCTATTTGTAATTGATTCAGATGTTTTATGATTATCTATTTGTAATAATTATGTTTTAATAAAAATTTACTAATATTTAGAACAAATTAACTTTTAAAAATAAGTTACAAAGCTGTAGTAAAATTTTTGCAACTGTGTACAGTGTGGTCTTTTGCATCTTTTGCCTGATACGCATCCGTTCATATTATCTGAATGCCTAAATTTTCATTTCCTATAAGAAGAGCTGCTGCAACTACTTGAGGGCGTTCATGTGCATATTAGATCATATATATACTTCCAGCATGATGGAGCATCACCCCACTTTTCACTTGCTCTGTCTGCTCACTTATATATTAAATTTTCTAAACAGATGATTGTTGATGGAAGGCCTCAGTCTTGGCCTCTAATAATACCAGATTTATCTATTGAATTATTGCATCTGGAGATGCGATAAAAATGTTATCTAAAAGACATAACAAAGTCTTGTGAAGAATTAACTGTCCATATTATAGATCCGTATAAGCAGACGAACGATATGTGCTGAGGAGGAGGAGAAATTATGAATCACCTTGTTTATGCATGTCCATAATTATTTGAGAATGTTTATAAACAGACACAATACAATTTTTTGTACGGAAACATAAGATGGTAAGAAATAAAATGTAGTATATACCTCTTTAGGGGGAATTCTAGGCAGTCGTGCAGCAGGGGTGCCTGGCCGAGGGAAGAACTGGTTGATGTAGAGGGACGGAAAGCGATACAAGGCACATAAACTTAATGTTTCATCAAAGTCTTGCTCAGTCTCAGTAGGAAAGCCGCAAATTATATCTGTGACAATTGTGATTCCAGGCACTCTAAAAACATAATTTTGTGTTTGTGTATTTAAGTTAAAATAAAGCTTTAGTAAATTGTTATCATTTAACTTCTTCTAATAACCTAAAGAGAAGGAAGATAAAGCTCAGAAACTTTTTTTGTACAAGGAAGTAAATACAACATTTTGCATTCAAACAAACATTGATTTTCTTTATAAAAGATGAAGAACATTTGTGTAGTGTTCATTTACTTTGTGTTTAGTATATTTTCTTTCATAACTTGAGAATTGATCTTATATTTATTTTTTTTGTGAGGTTTGGATAATCACTTTTTAAGATTTCTCAAACATTTTTTTCGCTATGAGAATCTAGGCATACAACAGAACATCCTTTTAAACTACAGCAAAACGAAAAATACTTATTAGTTCTAATAACAACTAAATCAGCTTTTTTTGGACAAATTTGATGTAAAAAATTTAAGTAGATTTAATATTGTCATCAATGTTGTTAGTTTTAAGTAATATTTTGAAATTATTGGTTTTAACATATTTAACCCATTGCAATTACATGTCTATGTAGAGAACCTAATCAATTCACTTTGTAAGGTCAGATATTGCCCACCCCCACACTCGTCTGCCTGGACAGGTCAGCCATGTTTTCCTTAGTCAGTCTAGGTGATATTTAAAGAGACAGCACTGAACATGGTATGCTTTAATGGTAACACCAAAAATGGTAACATTTAAATAAATTTAATAAACCAATAACATAGTACTTTCTTTTCATGGCATGCATTTATGATTGTTAAGCTATTTGTGTTTAATAAAATATAATTTTAAAGCAATATTGGACACTATTACCGTAAATACAATGATGAAAAACTACCTAATTTTCAACGCAATAATTTTGATGTTTAAGTTTTCGTGGGAGTTATATTAGAAGGAACAATTAAAAAAATGTTTGAACATAAACTGCTAAGATTTAAGAATAATTATGTAGTGAAAAGTTTAGACAATTAACATTAAAATATCTAGACAGTTGATAGTGAATTGTAATGAATTAAAATGTTTTATTTTTATAATTAATTGTATAGTTTTCTATATTTTATTCATGGTCAGATAAACAAGAAATAATTTAAAACTTTTAAAAAGATATATCCTAATTACCATTTGTGAGCATCTGTGGCATCTACCTGGTGCACACTTTGTGATACTTGTGAAAGTATCTGTCAAAATCTTGTCCACTGTAGTCTCAGAAATGTCCTTTTATTATTTGGCAATCTCTCACACAGTCATAAGCTGATCCCAAACAAAAGTTCCTCAACATTTGTTACTCACAGTCACAAATATTAGAGATATTGGCACTTGTTAATTTCAAAGAAGGAATTGAAAGGCAACTTACAATAAGAAAGGTTGGCAAAAATCTCGTTACTTGAAGTCGATTAGTTTGTAAGCAGAGGGTACCACACTTCAATCGTATTTTTAAAATGTGTAAAACTAGATTAAAATAATACACCACAGGTTTTTTCACGTTTGCTAGAAATACTAATATGATTTTAAAGGTGTAAAATAATAAAAACGTAAGAAAATAGATTAAAAGAATTGTAATTAATGTAAAATTATTACTGTACATGGATTAGAAGGATAGAACATCAGTGTCATTGACATCTTAAGCTCCAGCTAAATCCTGTATTTCATGCAGTTGTAAGTTGTCACCATTTTAAAACAAGACATAAAACCAATCAAAAGACAAGAGAAAATCTACGCAATCGTTAATAAACAGCTGCTGAACAAAGCGTCTCTCCTAAAACCAAGATATCGAAAACCTGAGAGGGAAACAGTAACGCATCATTGCTATGATTTCTGAATTGAACAATACAGTGGTCATTGTAGATACAAACCTGGCCAAGTGACATTGGCACTCAACAGATCAATAGCATTAATTTGATTAAAGTAGCGCAGTTTACCCTGGGTCATACGCTGAGATTATATGCCGGCGTGGTGGCTCAGGCATCGAACTGCAAGGTACAAGGTTATTCGGTATTCACCCCACTGAACCAACGGTCGGTACTTCACTCGGTGAATAAAGTTCACACTTAGTCCTACAGCATATGTGAACTGGCGAGTGAAGATAAAAAAAAAAAAAAAAAAAATATATATATATATATATATAGATGACACAGGAATACTATCATAATTAAGTTCATTTACATATTTTTCACATAATTTCAAGCCTTGTCAAGTTATTATTGCATTTACTACTGTACCGGGTCGTTTGACCGGTACTTTTTTTTACTACTTGTCGACGTGGTTTGCCAGGCTGCCTGAGATCGCTTGTGCGCTGCGATTTGTTTACTTCAGTGGCCGTTTGCTCGGACTCTGTTGTTCCTGGTTCCAGCTATCGGTCTGTCAGGTTGGCCTGTCGTTTTACTTGTTCTCGGCGGCCGTTCGTCACGACATGTTTGTTGGCTAGAGACGCTTAAACGTAAGTGTTCATTTTTGTAATTTCAAATATCTAATCACCCTTTTGGTGAAAATATTTTGTTTAAATAATAATGATAATCGGGCTTATTTGTTATTTTCAGTGTATTGTTAGATTTGTGTTCTTGGTCTAGATGTTTGTCAAACTAGGTTCGAGCCCATGTGCTCAAGGTTACTATTTTACAATTAATTTCTTTATTATATTTTGTTTTATGTTCAATGTTAGTTCTATATAATTTTTATTGAGCCTTTTTCAGTTGGAGTTACTGATTTACCATATTTCTGTTTTTTTGACAATAACCTAGTCTATCTGTTTAGTTTGATTTTCATTTGTAAGATATTGCTTTTCTGTACCAATAGCCTAGATTTTCAGTTTGTCTTTTCATGTTTTGTTTTGCAGTATCATGCACCTGTGTATTTATTAGTTTGTTATGTGTATTATTTTTGTTTTGGCTGTACTGTTTTTAATGTGCTGTGGTTTGGCCTTACAGTCCAGGGTCCTTGAGTGGGACATTTTACACTCTGCCTGCTGTCCAGGGGAAGTTCTGCCATTCTCTGCTGCTAGCCTGGCCTGGGGACCATGTGATTGAGCCAAGTTTCGCCCCACGCTGCCCTCTCTACATCTTTGGGTGGGGTTCTTCAGTCCTCAGGTCAGTGCATTCCTTGTTGTTCCCGGCGGCTGAGCTGGGGGTGGATATCTATTTAAAATGTAAAAAAAGGAAAAAGAAAGAAAAATATATATAAAAAAAGAAAGTTTCTCCACTAGGCCACGACTTCAAAGAAAATAAAAAAAAAAAAAAAAAAAAAAAACTGAACAGTTTAAACCATGAAACACAGCCATTGAACATATATGTATTTATTTATTTTTTTTTTTTAACTTTATGTGAATTTTCATTGTTATTAATCTTAAGTAGTTTATTCATTTGTTATATCATTTAAATTTTATTCTAGTTAGGCACTATTGTTAAAGTGGTTTTTTTATATAAATTGAATCCGTCATTATTTTTGTATGCCTAAGATTTCCTTTTTATACGGTTTCAATTAAGGGTTCCAAATTTTTATATAGCTTATCTTGTGATTATGTTTTGACAGCCAATCTTTCAAAACATAACAGTAAAACCCATCTATTAAAATTGTTATAAGACTGCAATTATTAAAATAACTTTATTACATACAAACAACGTACATAGATAATTTACACCTAAATATTATATTGTATACATGAAGAAAAACTCACTTGAGTCGCAGGAAGTCCACAACCTTCATAAAATCAGCTCGACAATATTCTCTCTTCATGTCTGCAAGTACAGAATCACTGCCAGATTGGACTGGCACATGTAGGAAGGCATATACTCGAGGATGACTTAAAATTTGGGCCATCTCCTACACAGATCAAGAAAGATAAAATTATTCAATACAGCTCCCATAGTATCACAATGTATGTTAGTTTGATAAATTAATGTGTGTTTCAAACAGATTTCAACACCATCAATACATTACATATCTAATCGAAGTACTCAAAGATACAATATGAAAACCCCTGATATCTTATAATATATTCACAGCAAATATTTGAGTAAATATATTTAATTAAAATACTCAATCTGCCTTTAAAAATATATCTTATATTAGTTTATATAATATAGCAATTAAAGATACCTCAAGGTGCTCGAGAATGTATGGAGGATTAGTCATGCCCACTCGCAACATGCAGTCCTGGGGGATGATTTTCACCAATTTCCACAACAACTCAGGCAAGGAAGTGCCGATGTCTCGGCCATATGTCCCTGTATCTTCTGAGGTAAGCCAGATTTCCTTCACTCCTTCTGAGAATGACTGCTCTGCACGCTCCACAATTTCCTCTAGACAAATTTGAAGAAACCATCGATCAAACATTACAAGTAAAAATATTGTTTTCAACTTGATAAAAAATGAGTATAAAAATTAACAAATATTTTAAACCAACAAAGATACATGAAAAACAGACGTAAAGGTAATTTCAATACATACAGGTGGTTAACTTAATACATTCTGGCTGATTACTCAAGAAACTTTTGGATCTTATGATTCTTGATCGAATGGGATGATGATGGAAAACTATATAAATATAGGAATAAATATTTATATTTTATGATAAAGAATTTTTCACCAGAAAATGTCTATGATGACGCAATTGTTTGCCAATTGCAAATTGTTTCTATGTTTGCCTACAATAAATCCATTTTCCTCAGTAAATTTAGCTTTTTTCTCACAAAACATTAAAATTTAATTAACCCGTCAGGGGTCGCGTGGTCTTTCATAACGCAAGGGGTCGCGCACGGTGGATTCCACCGATTATGGTTAAAAATAAAACTACAACGTACAAAGCACAGTTTTAATGAAAATAAATATTTGACATGTTAGAATAATGTACAAACAATATTTTACACGCTATTCATGATAAATGTACAATGATTTAATTCAAAATCCAATTTCATTTTTTTTCTTCTCCTATTACTTTGGTAGCTGGTTTTGAAAACCATATGTATATAGTACAAAAATTAACTTAATTTATTCAGTATATAATATAATATAATATAATAAATGAGGATCAGCAGAGCGAAAACGGAATACATGAGTATGGAAGAAACACAGGGGCTAAGGGTGGACATACAAGGGGAAGAGCTGCCACGGGTAGGGAAGTTCAAATACCTGGGTTCGTACATCCAGAGTGATGGAGGACTGGAGGCGGAAATACAGCATAGGATTAATAGTGGATGGATGAATTGGAAGAAAATGAGTGGAGTGTTGTGTGATAGGAGGGTTGGCGCCAGGAGGAAAGGAAAGTTGTATAAATCTGTGGTGAGGCCTGCAATGCTGTATAGTGCAGAGACTTGGCCGATAAAGAAGGCGCAAGAGAGAAGGATGGAAGTGGCGGAAATGAGAATGCTGAGGTGGATGAGTGGAGTTACAAGGAAGGATAGAATAAAAAATGATTACATCAGAGGAACAGTTGGAGTGGGACCCTTAGGGAAGAAAATTCAAGAAGGTAGACTGAGGTGGTATGGGCACATACGTAGAAGAGGGGAGAACTATGTGGGGAGAAGGGTTGGAGACTTGGAGGTCGAGGGGCGGAGGAAGAGAGGGAGACCAGAAATGAGATGGAAGGACAAGGTGTCATGTGACTTGAGGGAAAAGGGATGGAGGAAGGAAGAAGCCCTGGATAGACAGCTGTGGAGGAGGAGGATCCGGAGTTGTAATGCCGACCCTACGTGACGTGGGAAAAGGCAAAGACAAAGAAGAAGATTCATGATAAATGTACAATAATTTGTTGAACTTATAAATATACTTGTAAAAATAAAAAGTAACAATATCTGTACTAGCCATTTTTTTAAAATTTGAAATGAAATACACTACATTAATATATAAACAAATGTATTACCACAATTAAATAAAACAATATACGAGGAACAAGAAAATATATAGGATTAAAATAGTTACAAGCTTCGTTGATATTAAAAAATCCTCTAATATCGGATAAATATATGTACAGTATATTTTTATGAAACATACCATTTTACTGTTTATATATTAAAACAAAATATGTTTACATAATAAAACAACAAAAATATATATTGCCTAAAAGGTTTGAAATTAAAGTTTATATTGCGTTTAAAAACTAGTAAAACCAATTAATTTGCTAAGTTGAAACTTGATACATAACTTTTATTATTTTTTGTTGTAACAAGGTTTATAGATTTAAAACTACACATATATCTTCGGATAGCATAAACACATATTAAAATTACTTAAACTGTATAAACTAAAATTTAAAATAAATCAAGGACACTAATAAGGTTATAATCTAGAATTCTATATATGTTTGTTAGCAAAATATAACTACCAATACTCAAAATAAAACTCAAAAAGAAATTTGTTACATATTTACTCACTGTCTGATGGTTCAGGGCCTTCAGAAGCACATCCTGCGCATGATGACACTGTATGCTCACGACAGATGAACATTCTACAAGTTTTGCACCTTGTTTTCGATTTTCGATTTTTTTTCGAACTGCATAAGCCACAACGGCCTTCTGTGACATCTTCCACTGGAACGCGGATGTCTCTCTCCACTCCAAGCATTTCTCCAATGGTTCTTTTGAGTGATCTTGGAAGTTCATCCTGCGTGAGACGAAATTGCATGTAGGGTCGACATAACTCTGTTGCTAATTGTTTGATGTAGTTCCTCCTGACGTTGTTAAATTCTCCTTTTGCATGTTTATAGACAATAAAGCTGTTTAGTCCAATTGTATTCAAAAGGCTAAAAAACACAGTTAGAGGCCAACGATTGCTGGTTCTTGACACTGAATATGAAGCATTGAATTCATCTACAACGTCCACACCTCCTTTTGTGGAGTTGTAAAATGTTAAAATGTATGGCTTGTTGCTATCACCTGACTCAGGATCTATCTCATCACTATTGTGCATAGTAGAAAGAAGAATAACGACTTTATTCTTTTTTGGGCAATAAGATAGTAGAGTACTGTAGCCTCTAAATCCAAAAATACTTGATTTTTCAGGTCGTCCTCTTGCATTTACAAACTCTGGTGGAATTTCTGCCTTATTCTTTCTTAGAGTCCCCACTAGAGTCAGATTATGTTCATTTAAAAGACAGTCAGCAAGGGGTATGGAGGTGTACCAATTGTCGGTTGTAATGTTTCTTCCTGTTCCACTGACAGGTTGAACAAGTCTTGTTACAACAGCAAGCCCGGAGTTGTTTACTTCATATGGTCCTGGAGGCTGCCTTCCCGCATAGACTTCCATGTTCATAGTGTAGAACGTTTTGGAACAAGACATGGCAAAGATTTTAATGCCATACTTAGTCGGTTTATTTTTGTTGTACTGCCTGAAAGGGCATTTACCCCTAAATGCAACAAGCATCTCATCAATGGTCAAGAAGGCACTAACAGAATAGTTTTTTTTACATTTTTCTACAAGCTTTTCAAAAATCTCACGGATTGGTGCTAGTTTATCGAATTGCTTCCGCTGTTGCCTTGACTCCGAATCATCAAACCTCAGTGCTCTAACAAGGAACTTAAATCTTCTTATGTTGAAACAGTTTCTAAAAAATGGAACACCTGTTCCGTCGGTTGCCCACAAATCATACAAATTAAGGTGTGATGAATGTAGCACACCTGCCATATACAAAATACCTATCAACGCTTCAAGTTCCATTTTCGTCATGGGTTTGGCATCCCGCTCTCGGGCGAATGTGTGCCGGATTTTGTCAATCCTTTGATTGGTGCAAATAAGAACATCGTTTAAAATCTCGTCTGTGAAAAACAGCTTCCAGGCGGAGAGTGGTGTTTGCAGTTGAACAGCTGATGTTACACCAGGTAAGCGCCTGACGAGGTTGAAAGCACGTGTTCGTCTACTTTGGGGTGGACAGTGTACATTCCACTTCGTAATATTATTTTTACCTGTGTATTCAGGTCCGACTATTTGATTAAAATTGTCTTCTTCTCCTGATTGTTCTGAATCTGAACCATCTTCATGTACTTCCAAATTATCGTCAGATTCATCATCAGAACACTGAACATCTAAAGGTTCGGGGATAGGATCATCTAAAAAAAGTATTCTTCTTATAGCTCCTGGATTTTCATTTCTTTCCTCATTTCGTCTGTCTTCTTTTTCTACACTTTCTAGAAGTCTCTGTAGTCTTTGTTCCTCATTTATATCCATAATGCAAAACACACAATAAAAACACTAAAAAGAATTACAAAATAAATTAATTAATTTTGGCAAGCGTGAAGAGTCGCGCACGGTGGATTCAACCGAGATACAACGCCGTGAGGGGTCGCGCACGGTGGATTCGACCGAGTACAAGTTCAAAGCCATCTGTAGACTGACTGGGGAGAGGGAGTGATGCTACAATCACGCCTTTGGAATGTGGGCGAGTCCATTTTAAGGTACTGAAGGGGAGGCAGCTGTAGATTTAATGGTGTGGAAGTTTTTAGCTAAAACAGAGAACGCTCGGTGGAATCCACCGTGCGCGACCCCTCACGGGTTAAATAAAAAGGCAGAAAACTAATTGAAAACTTATGAATTTTTATAGTTAAATAATGGTCAATTTAATGGTCTAAATGGTCAAGTTAATTTTATAAACATTTGTAGAAAAATTACAGATATTTAAAACAGGACCTATATCTTTATAAGTTTCTGATATCAGACCCTATGACTGTCATCTGTGGAATAAACCTTCCTCGTAAGGCATGAACCACGTTGTCACTTTAGCATAGGTGTGGGAAGATGCATCTACTGGAAATACAATTGGAGAATGATAAATGATCAGTCATATGATTGTGGGGCCAAAATTCAAACTATGAATTACATAGTTGATGATTACACATTGCGTTCTCTTCCAGAGGTATTTGCTGATCTTTATTTAATCAGAGTAACAGATGTTGAATGGTTACGAAATCTGGATATAGCTCTGTGACAAGAGATCAAAGTCGAAGCACTGAGACACAGTTACCTAATATTTTAGATTTTAATGTAATTGGGGTTTTAATTCAAAATCCAATTTCATTTTTTTTCTTCTCCTATTACTTTGGTAGCTGGTTTTGAAAACCATATGTATATAGTACAAAAATTAACTTAATTTATTCAGTATATAATATAATAAATTGGTTTAGCTACCTTTATGTCAAGACTAAGCTGACCATATATGAAAACTGGATTGGCAATATGATGTAAAGTACGATTCGTTAACAAATGAACTGCAGTAGTTGAAAGTGGGAAGAAGTTTTTATATATTAAAAAGGCTTTTAATACTGTGGACATTCTTATGACCAAATAATATGATGCTGAGTTTAAAGGGATAGCTTGCATCTGGTTTGAAGGTTATCTTTTAAATAGAAAGCAATGTTAAAAAATAAATTATCCACACAGTTAATGAGGCTTATTAGACATGGTGTACCATAAGGATTTGTTTTAGAAGCAATTCTATTTAAATCTAAACAAATGATCTTTATAATGGAAATTTTAATAGTTATATGACTTCTTTTTCTGAAGACACAGCATTGTGTTGTGTAGGGATAAAATTTAATATCATATGAATGTACAAACATGGATAGTAACATTTCAATGGAGTTAGAAATGTATTCTATTCTAATTGTAAAATTATGAAATTAAGGATAGGTGATTTCCTGTTTTGTTGTGCAGAGTAAAACGCTTATACTTTTCTAAATTGGTTTGTGTAGTAGTAGCTCCAGATTCAATAAATGAAGTTGGTTTATTTTATTTAAACGTGAGATCATACATTAAATTATAGTTTGTCAATCTGAGAAAGTCGCCTTAATACAGAAAAACTTATCCTCATAAAGAAACGCAAATTATATGCCACGGCTCTGTAAACAAATACAAATACTTTATTGCCATTGACCACATTACAAGTGAAATAGGCATAGTCATATAACTGAATACAAATCCCAATCATTACAACACAAGTCCAATAGTACAGTCAGAAACTCCATACAAATCCATCCATCCCCAAGTCAACTTAAAATATTAGTATGTTATAATTAATTAGTAGTGATAAATAAAAATCATCTACATTGAATCAAAAAACTAAGTCAATGTCACAATTAAGGAATTCTTGTATAGTGTAGAAAGGATTAACTAATAGCCATTGAAACAGTTTATTCCTAAAAATAACAATTGACACATCTCTGGCAGACTCATTCGCTTATTAAAGAATTTAATACAATTAACTCTATGTGATAATCCAATTTTTGTCAGCCTGTGTTGGGGAATATTTAGCTTAGATTTATTCCTTGTACTGTGGCAGTGATTTCTTCTCTGGTTATAAATAAGTGTAGGTGAGTTTTTGTG